>JAHPZR010002441.1:32500-70000 GCA_019787425.1 Platygyra sinensis
GAAATTAAAGTTACAGCTGAATTTTTTTAAACTTTCCCTGAATGTTCTCTACCAAGCACTGTTTAGAAAAACGCAATAAAAATGATAGGTCACCATGCTCGGGTAATTAAAACGGAACATTTATTTCGCTATCGAGCTTAGCTTGAGAGAAATTTCTTTCGTTGTGTGTGTGCACGCGCTCGGATCGTGCGCAGTATAGGGATGCGCAATGCAATACTTAGGAATCACCTTAATATTAAATGGAGCGGTCTTTTAATACAGTTTTGTTCCCCACCTTGGTCATTTTGTTTGCATGGTTAGAAAACAATTGTTTAAAACTAGTTTCAGCATTTCATCCAGAAAGTGCTCTTGGAACCAAGTGCTTAATTTTGTTCGGCGCCTTTCGAGTTGCTCGTCACGTATCGATATCTCACAGAAAAATAATGGATGTTTTTTCGCGCTCTAAATATCTTTCTAGTCTCATACTTGTTTGTCTTTTTTCTTAGTTATTTGGCCAGGATGTAGACAACATAACTTACAAGACTCTCAGAAACAAAGACTTCAAAGAAGTAACCTTACAGGTAATGCGCCATGTTGCACATGAAATACCTCCTCATACACGCTTGACAGTCAGTAAGGCAGATTAAAAACGATTTGATTGACACCAGTTGAATTGCGTAAACTGGTTGTGTACTGGGTGATTCTTCAAGCTCCAAAGCGGGAGGGAAGGAAGGACGGAGGGACAAAGGGAGGGAAGGAAAATATATACTGTTTTTGCAGATGACTAGTCAGTAATATTCAAGAGCATTTGTTGTATGGTTTTAGAAAGTTCTTTATGCTACGTGTTTCCTTTTTTGCCACTGCATGTACTTGCTTTAACAAATGGTCTTTTCCTTTAGGTGGACGGAAAAGAAGTTCTTAAATTCGCAGCAGCTTATGGTTTTAGAAATATCCAGGTTTGTGTTCTGGAAGTTCATTTGGTTAATCCTTTAACACGAACAACCTTCAGATCTTAAAAAAACGTCGGTTTTTCCCAGTGACATTACAGCTAATATTGCGTTACTTTCTAGAATAATTTGAGAGTTTTACAAAGAGGACAAATATAGCAAACGTGGAGGCTGAGGCCCCGTTTACACGGGTCCGGACAAATCTTTGCACCGACAAAAACTTGCACGGTTCCACGTTGCAAGTTTGGGACGTGAAAAAAGCAGGTCCCAAAGTGGAATCTTACTGAAGCTCTGCCTTTGTTCGCTCTTGCTGCTTTTATTAAGTTTATTGCTGCCGGCAAAAATAAGTGAAAACTAATCCACACACCTTCTTGTGCTTGTTTATAGAACCTGGTTCAGAAAATAAAGCGTGGCAAGTCTCCATATCATTTTGTTGAAGTCATGGCGTGCCCGTCAGGTGAGATCTCAGATATAACTTCTCGGTACTTCTAAGTTTTTCACGTTCTTTCTTTATTCAGTTACTGCCTGGCTTCCTTAGAATTTATTTTTCATGATCAAATATTGCGAAAAGCTCGTCAAAGTGACTTTGACTTCAGTGCAGACTTGTCCTTGGTATCAGAGGTTTTTTCACGTGCTTTTGGTATGGTTGACAAACCTCACAAAGAACTCTCTCTGGCCTTGAACTTAATAACGATTTTGCGTTCGTTTTCTCTCTCCAGGCTGTCTCAACGGAGGTGGTCAGATAAGACCTGGTGAAGGGGAAACTTCAAAGGAGCTAATAAGTCGACTAGATGAACTCTACAACTCGCTCAGGTTATATCACAATTCAATCAGAAAAAAATTGCGTTGTTATAATTACCAGAAAACGTTTGTAGGATAGAAATGTTACTGATTGTTTGCTAGTTTATTCGTTTCTGGTTGTGATGTCTTACTAACTCGGTTACTGTTTGCTTAGATCACGAAAGCCGAGTGAAAACCCAGCGATTGTGACGTTATACAAGTGAGTATCATCAATGGACATTGTGCTGTGTGGAATTCTTGAATGTGATTGAACCAAATTAGCTGTTATCCCTTGTACAGTCTGTAAGTCGCTGACAGACTTTCTGAAATCCCTCTCCAAGATGTATTTTCTTTTAGAAATGAAATCCGTCCTTAAATCACTAAGTTTGAGACGTGTCTAATGTTTAAATGTTGTTTATTTGTCAGAGAGTGGCTGGAAGGTGAATCTTCTGAAAAGGTAAGAAGACGGATACATGTAACTCCAACAGCAGCTAAACAATAGGTCACTCGAAAAATACATTGTACGTTTTTGATTTGTGTTGTTAGAACACTTGTTCAAAAGGTATTTCTTAGATTTAAAAGTATTACTTGCGAAGTTTCCTTATGAATGCCCGCCATTGCTTCCCGGGACATCGGGACCTCAGCCGTCATTAGGAGACACGCGCCAGCGATCGCCAACACTCGCCAGAGATGTATCTTTCTATCACAGGGAATAGAGGCATGTGTTACCTCATCGTTCCTGGGGCATTTCACTTTTAAAATTTTCTGTGGGATCGAGATGGATAAGATGGAGCATCTTTCTAAATTTATTTTGGATTAAAATGTTACAAGTTGCTTATTGTTGTCTTCAAGTTATCTTGGATTTCGTTTTATTGCACCCACCAGGCTAAAGAGATGCTTCATACAAAATACCACGAGGTTGAGAAGCTAAACACGGCGCTGAATATAAAATGGTGACCAAAGAAAGATTCTCGACGCGTTTTCCATGACTCAGCTGAAATGTAACGCAGGATCATCGGCGTAGCCGGTAACGCTTATGTGTTCTGGTAATAGTAACCAGTCAGCTCAGAAGAACAACTACATCATTTCAGTTACTCTGGAACGCCGAGCCCGCGGCAGAGCCCACCGCTGAGGCCGCTGCTGTCTTCAACAACGTTGATGACGTGAACTCGTGACGACAGGCTAACGAGTTCAATTTTTCGTGCTATTTTCGTTGGACAATAACACTAAGAAAATCTTTGGGATTTTAATCCCAGGGATTGAAATGCTCCAGAATTTGCAATGTCTAGTATTGATTACCAAGGCATATTAACCACAATTCTACGTTTCCCGGCGTCCCGTGTGATTGAATTTAAGTGAGAGTATTTTCGTGGCGGGAGAATGTTTTAGCAGGTATTATTGAATTTTATTTTCTCATTAATGTAGAATGATTCAACATGATAGAATGTGATAAGTGAATAAAGATGGTGAATTTTAAGCGCGGTAATGAAATGTGAAAAGTGAACTGACACGCGTGAGACAAGTTGAGGTGGCCGAACACAGTTTTCAAGTGCCTATGCCTAATTCACCATAACTTTTAAAGTATATATGCTTTGGCGCCCATTTTTTGCAAGAGTCAAGGTTAACCGCAGAAATATTTATTCTCGCATTTTAACTAGGGTTGTGCTGTTGCCATGGCAACGGGACTGGTTAAAAACAAGGCTTAAATAATGGTTTTTGTTTATTTAAAAAAAATCCAGTCGTTAGATTATTTTTATATTTTGCACACTAAGAATTGACATTAAATCCCTTCTGTCAACACAGTTTTAATAAAATTTTGACATAGGCGATTTTCGTAATTCGCCGTTAATCGTTTTCTGTATTATTAAAAATTCCCTATATCAAAATTCAGATTTTTTTTGATAGAACATTTACGTGGTCTCTGATCTATTTTTCTGCCAAATTTCTTGAAATTCTAACGACTGGATCGTTAGAAATCGGCATGTTTCTGCTACAGCAATCGGTCTCATTTTTTCGAGCAACTGCGCATGCGTTGCATTTAACTGGGTTCTTTCGGTAACAAACAAAAGCTGAAAATTGTTGGGTTCTTTACATCGTTACCTTTTCTAACATATATTTGTAATAAAAGGCTAAAGCCATCAATACACTGCGTTCAATTATAGAGAAAAATAACACAGATAGTGCAGGTATTGAGTAAATGAAATGATCGCGCTATTGACGGCATGTTTGTTCTTTGAAATCCTTGTGCGCGTGCTAAATATTGCATCAGCAAAAGCACGCGCGAAAACTGTGTTCGGCCACCTTAAATGGCCTTGCTCTCCATGAGTTCTCGTAGCTCAGTGGAAGGGAGGTCATGGGTTCGATTTCTGTTGGGGACTCAGATTTTTTCTTAGTCCCATGCTAGTGTCACGTTGATCACTTCACTTTTCATACGACAGAATGGTTTAAGACCATGAGTCACTCTAGGTTTATATATTGCCATTATCCAATTAATCGCTCTAGGCCCGGCTAAACTAGGAAATATTGTTGCGGAAACATTGTTTCTTTCTACGTTTTCCGGGATGACTAAATTAGCAGAAAGCAAACAAAATGTGTTGCTGCTCCGGTGGCTAAAGGCGGAGAAATACGAGAAACAAAAACCTTCAATTTGTCGCGCAACATGAACAAATTTGTTGTGTGACAAGTTGTGAGTTTGATGAAAAACGAGCAACAAAGCCAAAATTTATTGCTCAAGTAGACCCCCGCTCTACTTTTCGCCACAACTTTCTTCACGAACCCGCAACAAAAATGTTTGTTGCAGGTTGAAGAAAGTTGTTGCGAAAAGTAGAGAAGCGGGTCTACTTTAATTTGAGCAACAAATTTTGGCTTTGATACTTGTTTTTCATCAAACTCGCACTTTGTCTTGGATCCACACCAAGCAATTCAACTAATCAGCGCGCTGCATTTCTTCAAACCGCAACAATTTTTTTTTCTGTTGCGCGACCTTGCGCGACAAGAATTTTTGCATACTCTCGTCCCATAAATTGTAATCTCCGAATATTCCATTTTCTTTTGTAATCACCCTTGTGATACCATATTTCTATGCAAAGTAAGCCCGGACTTCCCTTTGGTCTCTATTTTCTCTTTACATCCCACAAACAGGCTCTGTCCTCTTACAAGGTAATAAGCTACTATATCCCCTCGTCCTTCCCATTTCCTTTTCTTCTTTCCCATCCCTTTTCTGTGACCTGCTTGTGGCCCTTCAGCTTCCACTTCGCGGTCAGTCATTGTTGTACGCTCGCTCCAGCAGCACTGTAAACTAGTCAACATTGCTTTCATGGTGGCTAAACTGGAAAGCATATGTTTCGGAAGCAAAATTTGTGTCAGAGAAGCAAAAATGTGTTTGAATTCAGGCAAAAACATTTTTTTTTTATTTCCTAGCAGCGAAATATTTTTCCGTTTTAACTGGGAAACGTTTTCTAGCTTAGCCAGGCCTTTTAACTGATGAGCAGCGGGCCTCGTCTGAGATCATCATAGATCGGAACCAGAGATTCCAACCCTGTGAAGCAAAAAAGGACGTTGCCACGCCCACGAGCGCCGCAGGCGGGAACCTCTCGCGGGGTCCGGGGGCATGTTCCCCCGGGGAAAAAATAAAGATATGTGCCGCAAAACTTGCACAAAGTCGAGGCAATTCAGTGCATTACCACGCCCAAAACTATCGCAGGCTCATGCTAGGATGCCAGAAGGGTGAAAATGGCTGAGAAAGCACAGAAAAACGGCAAAGAGTCGCGCTAAAAAGACTAGTTAAACAAAGAGGAACGGCAAAGGATCGTGCTAATAAGACTAGTTAAACAAAGTTTCAAAATCGGGAGAATTTTAAGCGAAAACGGGAGGCGGAAAATATTCGCCGAAAACGGTAGGTTTCCGGCCGAAACGGGAGGGTTGGAATCTTTGCGGAGCAAACTTTGAGCCAATGAGCTGCCTGACAGCAGCTTAAAAACTGCCTCAGAAATAAACTTGGTAACTTTAATTGCCTTTTTTTTTCTGTATGTCTTTGGCCTTAAACCGTAAGACTATGCAACACGAAAATGCAAAACACTAGCTTTGCTTATTATTTTGGCAACGAAAATAAAACCTCCTTTGAACGAAATGTTCTCTTTATAAGATGCGTTATATTTTACCATTAACAATAAAAACTATAACCATTTGATTGAAAAGAAGAACGAGGTCTTTTTTTGTTACAAAAGTCAGAAAGCAAGTGTGCCTACTTAATCGGCCCTTTGCACAATCAGGTCACGCAAATTGTACAGTAGGAATTTCGAAACAAGGCAACTCGTACCAGTCCACCTTGACTAACCTTTGTTTTTGAAGTCCCACTGTGCAACCTGCGTCGCAGCACGTGTGATTTTGTACCATGTAACCAGATCGTGCAAAAGGCCTATTGCGAAATGTTTTGCACTCCAAAGAGCGCAGTTTCGCGAGGATTTGAAGTTTTGTCAGTATAATTCATGGTTTTTTAAGTCCACTGACTTAGAGAAAATCTGGGAACTACAACTAACAAAACAGGTAAATCAAGGGCAGCATTCAGAGGCAACGGATTAACAGTCACGTGTCCGGTAAGTTTTTCAGTGATTGGTCCTTCTGTTCATGGGGGACACATTAGAGAACTCGGTTCAACTCCTAACTCCATTGCCATCCAGACGCAGTCGGCCCCACAGCAGGAGCGGCGGACTGGGGATGAAAAAATTGCGTAGAGAAGTTTGAAAATTAAATATTTTAATTGTGAAATTGCGAATTTATGCTGGTTTTTACCTCGTTGTCGCGTGAAGCATTCTAACTTCGATGTTTCCACACCAAAGGAAGCCATCGTTTCAATCACGTCATGATCACATTCGCCAACTGAAATTCAACGGTGAGTTTTTAAACGTTAAAACGTTGGCTTAAATATGTTAAATTTACACCAATCAGAGTTTACATGGAAAAAGTTAGCCCCAAGCAGGAGATCAATAGTTAACGTTTCTGGTAGGGATTTTTTTAAATGGGATCGTTCAAAGACCTTTTATTTCCTCTTGAGATGGTCCAGAGTTCGAGCAGAATAAAAACCGCAGGGTGGGGGGAGGGGAGGGGGTGGAACTGGAACGACCAAGAACGTAACACGGTGGGGCTGGGTAACGAAAAATACCCTTGCACGGAGTTCGTTGTCGCGCGCTCACGTATAACTAGAGAACGAAACGGTGACGAGTCGCAAGTAGGGAAACTTACCATCTCGTTTTCGCATTGATTGATCCTCCCAGACAGGAACTGCCACTAAAAATAAGGAAAAATAATCATTTAATTAAGAAAATACGCAACAAAGTGGAGAAAGTGACGTGACTTCTCAAACCAGACAGTGAAACCCTTAAAATGTTTTGCCTTATTAAAATATCCTTTGTCAACATGACATGACGCAGTCGACGCCAAATTTTGCCAGAATAATTAAAATACTGCGTGTGGCCAGTAATCGAAAGTTTATTTGGTTATATAGCCTTTGGCTATTCTTGAAGCTTTCCAGAAAAGAGGTGTGGAACGAAAGTGACGGGCATCAAAAAAATGTTATTTCATCTGTTTAGGGATTCTTCGTGTGCACAAATGCAATACTTGTTTTGGATTTTGGCCTGAGTCCAAAATACCTTGCAGAACATAGAGTCCATATGTCGATTAGTCAAACTATGAAAACTAGGAAATCTCCCGAAATTAAAACATCCTAAATGTTCGTTTCGGGTACATTGGATGTTTATTTAGAAGGAGGCAGTTATTCTTTTTTACACCGATTTCTAGATGTTTTTATCAAAAACAACAAAACAAACTATTGCTTTCGTGTGCAGTTTACAAGATTTTTCTTGTCTTCGCCGAAAAAAATATTTAAAAAAAATATTCTTCCAAGAATCACTTATAGTTTGTGCATTTCTTGCACCGAAAAGCTCTCTCTTGAGTTGTGAAATTAGGATCAGTTATTTCAAAATTCAAGTCTAATTTAAAACAGACGAGTTTTATTTGATGAAAAACTACCAATGGCGTAGTAATCAAGTTAATACTATTTCCCCTTAGGAGTCAAGTAAATATCTCGGTTCTGAATACGGGTAATGTATGTCTAATTTTTCAGACAGGTTATCCCCCGGCATTAATAGTTCATGTCACCAAGGTTTTGGTTTCTAGCCTCACCAAGCGAAACGCTGAAATTGCTCTGGAAGTGGTGAAATATTCCGGCAAATGGTGACCGGGCGGTGACTTGGACTGACTCAGTCAGTGTCATGCAAATCAGCAACGTTTCCAGGGTTAACTCTGAAAACAAAAGTTCCTAGTTATAGAGCGGGAAAATTAGTCCAAGAACCACGATCCATATATGTTTCGATTTGATAACAATCTACCACTATATTGTAGGCGGTGCAACTCCTACGTGTCTTCCAACACTCGCAATGTGCAATAATGAAATATCCTTCCCTCAATCCAAATACTGGTTGGCGACTCCTTTCCTTGATTGAAAGTTCTATCATGATCTTGCGAACTAATTCCTTGCGATCAAATGATCCAATTTAACACCATTGCTATCAGCAAAGAAACCTGCTCTGTCGAAAGTGAAGGTCCTTCACTGCCCGATTCATTTTTGACGCCAATTTTTCGTTTCTATTGTAAAACGTCATGGCGGTGAAATTTTGGCCTGGATAGCACTAGGTTTACACGAAACCAGAAAGTTGTTTTAAATTTTTCATTGAGGGATATCCACCATCAAAATCTGTCCAGATAAAATCTCCAGTCTAAGAGCCCTTTTTTGCCAATCTTCAACTGCGGGTGAGCGCGAATCGAAGTCTGTTAGTATCAAATTGGAAAAGCAATCTTACAGTTGCTTCATGAAACAAACGGTAAACACGGACTCGCATTGTGTGATCGTTACGTTTTCTTTCAATATTTAGTTTTTACAACCGCTCTTCTGCATGATTCTTTGTAGTCTCCTCCGTAATCGAAAAGAAAAGAAAACAATTGCAAAGAGTCAATGCCACCCAACGTTGTTTTTTCCCATCTTCTCATTATAAAAGGTATATAGTATCGTTATTTTAGGATTCTAAGGGTGAACAAAGATTGAATGAAATTGCAACTCACAGCATAATGATGCGAGAGTGAGAAGTAGGGCGAGCTGCTTCAAGGCCATTTCTTGTAAGAAACTGCTGGTAGAGTGTTGAATATTTCACTCCCTCGGATCAATTCAACGTTGAAACTATCTACTTCTCCGCTCGCGTTGACACTGGTTGTTCTTGGTTAAATTGAGCTTTATTTTATACTCTTCCGGAGCCTTCAGTATCACCTGCGTGTCTAAGCTGAATGTCACTCATAACACATTTAATTAGGCAACCGTTACATTAAGACATTTAGCCAGCCACAAAAAGATACTTTTCGGTCAATTTCCACAAACTTATACCGTCTTAAAAGCCTGTAAAATTCTGTGAAATAAACTAGTGGGTCATTCATTGATTTTGCGTGTAGCGAATACGTCAATATAAATGCATTCTGTTTCGCTGAGGCCGCGGTAAGTGACATATCAACCGAGAACATAATCCATAGATTACCCTGCTCTGGTCGGGTAACAAGATACGCCAAGCGTATTAAGATAGTTTTTGCGAAAATAAAACGCTTCCCACTTCGATATGTGTCTAAACGCACGAATATTTAATGGTGATATCAGGATAGAACAATATTAAAACATAAGACGTGTGCCCCTTGCAAAATTTGTTTCATTGGAACTGGAATTCGCCAACCCATTTCAATCGCTCAAGTGCGGTTTATGGAAATGTACCCAAGCTATACAAAAACAGGATATGTGGGCGAAGCCTGTTAGAGATCTTGAGTATCTCTTCCCAATTACAAAGAAAACATTTCATATTTTGATGTCACTGCTTAATGAAACTTAACATCTTTTTCAATGAAACGCAGGGACCGGAAGATTTTTAAGGATTAGCTGTCATCAAAAAACATATGTTTTCTTGTTTCGATACTTTGAAGCCGACAAAGATTTTTTGAATGGAGAAATTACAAGGGCTTTTGTTCTTCCCACTAATCAAACAAAATGAAATTTCCTTTTGTATTTTAATTCTTCTTCAGCTCCGGTTTTCGTTAAGAATAAACTCCCGCTAGCCTGAGAATTCTGCGGTTTATTAAGGAAAAAACGTTTTTTGTAAATTATATTTTACTCCATTAGATTAAGAAGGATAAATATCCCCTCAATTTGCAAGTAAGACTGATTAACTGAATTGAGTTTGCACGGTATTATTTAAGTCCACACGCCCTGTAAAATCTGATTCTAACAACAAACATAATTGCAAGTAGTTATCTTGCATCTCGAAACTGCTCGACAAAAAGTGGCTTTCTCTTGTTTTTTCGAAACTAAAGCATTTTCTGAAGCATTTGAAAACGAGAAATCACAAGAAATCCTATTGACCTGTTCGTCTCGAAATTTCGACGTAAATAATTTTCAATCTAATTGAATTTTTATCCTTTTTAACTAAACATTATTCACTCAGTCCAAGATCAGAACTGAAATACGTTTTTGCAAAACGATGTGAACGACAAGATACCACAGAAAATGTCTATACACTGTAAATAACTTTGGAAATCAGTGAAACTAAATATATTTGAGTCCACTATTTTGCTGAATGTGTTATTTAGTATTCGCTATTTATTAGCTAGACGGTTAGTGATCAGTGTTCTTCTTGATTTGTCTAGAATAAATATTTCAAATCATTTTAGTTTATCCTTGGAATGATTTATTTATTAGGCGATGCTATCTGCATATCGGATCCTGAATTGTTTTATAACAAGAGAAAATGACGAAAGAAAACAGCTATTCAGTGAGATTATTAAAATTAAGAGTAATAAAGTTTGGATCGACAGCGTCGCTTTTGTGAAATCCTCAAGGATCAAGAATCGCTCGCGTGTCTAGGGTACTTTTCTCCGGGGTGTCCGCCATCTTGGACTGAAGCCTTGATTAATATTTGAAAGACCCTGGGTACGAGGGCTGTACACGTGGTCCAAATCCAAGTGATAACAGACCGTTCGCGAATTCCAACAAACAATGGCACTGAATTGAGGTCAGGATGGACAAAAATACAGTAAATGTGGGCAAATGAAATGTCCACCTCGACCTCGCTCTGGTGCTATTGTTTGCATACACTGAAGTGGAAGTTTTAACTGCATTGCTTTGTGTATCAACTATTGGGACGTTTAACGCGGGGGTACACCTGAAGGCTGTTTTCACATCGCTTAACACGGCCTTTCTGCCTCCGGTCACGTTTTAAGCAACGCTAAATCTCTCTGCTTATTCCCATAACCACCGTTTGGCGGTTTTGTGTAAATTTTTGGGTGATTTTTGGACATTTTGGGAAAGAGATATTTTTCTCAAAGGATAGCTTAAATTCAGGAAAATACTAAATATTGAAGATTTGATGGATTTTGAAAATTGAAATTTGTAGTGAAGAATTAGTAGATGGATACCAAACAGTCCCCTACCAACCTGGGGCTCTCATTTGGGGTGTCACCTGTCTGGTAGTGTCCCCTTTTCCAATCCTATATACTTCAAATTTCACTCCTATTCAGGTACGTGTACCCCCGCCTTAAAATTTCACCTGGACATAACCTAGCGTCTGAAAATTAATTTACTTTCATTCAATATTGACTAAGCTCAGGTTTCTTGCTAAGAATGATCCGAACTTGATAATGCTAAACTTTTGTGCGAGAACTGTGATTTAGAAAGGATTTAACAGCGACTCTCACGTCTTATCTTCATCTTGTCTGTTTAAGCATTTAATTGTATTCAAACACCATGGTGAACTTCTTCTATAATTCAAACGTATTAGTAAGGGTCGACTTTTCTCTTAAATTTCAGTAATTAATCCGTGAGAGCCACCATGGTCGAGTACGAAGCGTTTACTTTCCTCCTCGACAGAAATTAATTTCCAAGTTTTGCAGTAGGATAAGGAGAACTGGATTAATTAGAATTTTCTGTTTAATTCTGTTTAATTCTCAGATTTTTTCAATAATCCATTAACTTATTTTCCATGGCATTTTCTTGCCAAATTTCGTGGAATTGTATGAAGCGGTTTGTGAGAAATAGGCATATTTCCAAGAAAGCGTTTAGCCCGTACCAATTGGTGGATAGAGAGTAACACAACGTAAATACCCCAGCCGGGGCTCGGGTCCCCGCGCCTCATGGTGACTTCTATTAATAATACGAATTGTGACTGAAATATATTTAGAAACGCATTTAAGAAGATATAACGAAGAGACAAAATTCCCTGTTACTCCGAGTTTCGTGCTCACGCACTCATCAGACAGTATTTACTGTCTGATGAGTGCGTGAGCACGAAACTCGGAGTAACAGGGAATTTTGTCTCTTCGTTATATCTTCTTATTCAAAGCTCTACACTTTAAAAGTGTATTGAGCACTGTTTAATGGCATTAGCCACTTTATTACACATATAGAAATGCATTAAGAATATGCAGGGAAAACTTAAGGGTACGCGTCCAAATAACCAGCAATTTTGCACGAGTTTGCCAAAATCTTCCTGTTAATAGCAAGGAGAATTGCACTGTACAAGATTGGGTCTATTTCATTGAGTCGGCATTATGGACTCGTCAGTTATTCATTCATTTCCTAGTATTATGACCATATGGTAATCTAGCGTCAAAACTGAATAACTATCAATAAACGTTGGAAATGCGGCGCCGGTCAAGGGATGTCTAAAAGTTCATGAAAATTTATGAAGGGTGACAACACCCCTTTACTACAAGTATTACAAGGCCTTAAAGTAAGATTGCGTCAATAAGTTTTAGGAATCCATTATTTTCACCGTTGATCACCTCAGTCAATTCTGTTCCGTTTCAACCTCTGCCCCACAACCGTGATTTCTGCATGGCGGCCCTCCACCCATTCTCCCTGGCATATGATTTAGACATTTCTCGATGAAATGTAATTTCAGGAAGGTCTGTCTTTCGCTTATCGTCCTTGAATGTGCATGTACCAACAGTAGTAAAACTTGCTAAGTTCTTAGTTCTTTTCTGCTCCATAAGGTGCCTCTTAAATTGCCACGACTTTTTCGCGTGTTCCTTTCCATTCGCAAGAAACAGTTTCCCTAAAGATGTGTACAAGTCAATGAAGAGGTTGAAATACAAAATAAGAACTAGGAGACCAACTTCTGCGTTCATTTCAAGGCAAGCCAACAAAAAGCTTCAAGTTCAGTCAGTGGCAGTAAGTCAACGGATGTCAATAACGATAAAATGCTTTTCTTGTCAAAACATCTCCTTCGCCCATGATGATTACATCAAGCATGTCAAGATAGCTTCTGTTCTATTACAATTAATAAAGCAATGTCCTTGACAACTCTTAAGAAAATATTTGTCTGCCAGCTGGATGAGCAAGTTGCTGTTATCACTGCGGTTTAATATTTACTTTTAAAAGCTGCTTGTTTTGAATTTATCGCAAGGGCACCCGCGAGTGTACAAGATTTGCATAAGATAAAACAATTACACGCTGAAAGGTTTCCCCATTGTTACTAGGGGTAAAATTAGTCCATTGTTACAACAAACCGCAAAATAACTGCTAAAAGTTTAATGTTGCTTTGTAAGGATAGTAGTTCCTTTGATTTTCTTAACACCAGACACCTGGTTCGATTGCATTTCGAGTTGAGGAAGTCCTGAAGTCCGTTGTAAACAGCTCATTAGCACCTACTCTTCGTGTGCGTGTTGTGTATTAAGACTATCTAAAGCAGCAGTGACAGATTTAGTATATTCGTACATAGACGTTTTTGGGCGCGAGCAAAATAAAAATATTGAGGAGAGCGAATGCAAGGGAAGGATTAAGAGAAACGTATATGGAGAGCTTCGCCGGAAACTGACTGACTGACCGGCAATCATGTAAAGCAGTTGTAATTAGTTAGTTTTTAACTTAAGCTTAACTGATGATTTCCCGTGTTTGAAGATTTACATACTGACGAAGCAAAACAAAGCAAGCAAACACAGAAAACCTCTCCTACCTAAAGTTACCACCATAAATATCGCTTAGCCATATTGTGCCCTTGAGTCAACCCTGTCCCGTATCTTTTTTTTGTTTTGGGGGAACTTTAGCAAACCACGACGGCAACGGCAACGGGAACGTCGCCAAACAAAAGGTTTCGTGAGCAAAACAATAGCTGTGCACGTGCGTTATAAATCTTTGTACATTTCTTTACCGCCCCCTGCGAAACAACAGGGAGCTTTAGCAAACCACGACGGCGACGGCTACGGGAACGCCGTCAAACAAAAGGTTAATGAGTAGAACAATAGCTGTGCACGTGCGTTTTGAATCTTCGTACATTTCTTTGCCGTCCTCTACAAAACAACAACGTGAAATTACTAACTTCCACGTCTTTTTAAGAACGCGAACAGCAACGGCGAATTTTTTGTATCTTCGTTTCGAATTGAACGCTATCGATGCATGTTTAGCCTGAGCAAGTTTTTAGACCGATAGGCCTACTGAACAGATTTACAGAGCAGCGACATTCTAAGGTAAACTATAAATGCATATTTTACAAGGCTTCGTCCCTGCCGTCGCCGTCGTCATTGCTAAAACTCCCTAACAACGTTAGATGACCAAGTTCTGCGTATTTTGGAGACCCTAGGCCACGACGGCAAATATTTTGGAGTTCCTTATGGAATTGATCGCTGGCATTACATATTAGGGAGTTTGAGAAGCTACTACGACGACGCCGAAGACAACGTCGATTAAAAATGAATTTACACTTTACCAGGAGCCCATCACATATCTGGAGATACTCTTAAGTCATTTACTTTGTTTATCACTGTCAAAGCTATCACGAAACTGAATCTGGGAAACCGCAATAAATTTGAAATAGAATTTAAAATATAAGAAGTCGTAGTTCACGTTCTCCAGACAACGGAGAATTGGTCTCGTCACGTTGTTGTTTTGCAGACGACGGCAAAGAAATGTACAAATTGCAGCTGAAATTGAGTTATAACGCACGTGCAGAACCATTGTTTTGCTCATTAAACCTTTTGTTTAGCAACGTTCACGTTGCCGTTACCGTCGTGGTTGAACGGGTTTAGTTACTAAATTCGAGAACAAAATTCAAATCCATATTTTGCTAGGCGTCGTCCATGGCGTCACCGTGGTCAGTGCTTAAAGGTCCCTTTTAGAACTGTGAGGGGAGTTCTTAAATTTCACGCGACTCGACACACTGACGTCGCGCAACATCCCAAAAATTTAATAAACTTTTCTCGCTTTCTGCCATTATTATATTGAAATATTTTTGTGTGGAATGCATGTGACGTATAACAATAGAGGACCACAGCTATTTTATGATTGGCTATTATCAAAACACCCGCGAAAACCTCCGTTGGAGGTGCTTTCAAAAATAGGGAGTTTAACCAATTGACTCCTGTGCCGCCCGTAACCGCCTGTGATGAGCCTTGGCCTCTCCTCCACTTCTGACGTCATCACTTTTGACCAAAATTCGCATCATCTATACTCAACTTCTGCAGGAGGAAAAGATCTTTCCAATGATGCCTAGATCAGAGTGATCGGCCTGATGGAGCCTGAGATATACACAAAAATGCTCAAAAAGTTGAGTGAAAAACTCAGAGCAAAATTTCCTGCCACTACACCTAGCTGCTCCATGGTAATAATTGACCGCCTCGATGACGCTTTCTTAGGGTCAGTTCACATGGAGGTGGGGGACCCCAGGTAGGTGAGGTCCCCCGCCTTGGTGGGGTTACCAATCTCTCCATACAATCTCTCTTTTTTTCTTGAATGCTTTCACATGAGAGGTGGGGTACCTCACCTAGGCGGGTTGCCTGGTCAGCCGTGCCGGGTAACCCGTGTCAATTAGAAAGGGGCGAGTGTATTCGGTTGAGGAGAAACTACAAACCACAAACACAACATGGCCGGTCCAAAAGCACATGGTTTAATGAAAGCGGGGGGTTTGAGACCCCCTGAAACTACACTAGATCCCAGTCCGTGATGCGACAAAACGACAACGAGGTTCTAATTACAATGTGTACCTTATCTTATAGTGTAAACAACGTTCTAAATCTGATTTACGACATCCTAACTTATAGTGCAAACAATGTTCTAAATCTGACTTTCGACATCCTCCGGGCGCAGGGCAACTAGTCTCTCGTCCACTCTGCAATTCGTTGCATCGCTCTTACAGCAGCGGCTCGATGGGTCCTCTTGGGGTATGGGTCCGCTGGGCGGTCACCCCTTGGAACTGCTGGGGTGAGATTCACTTGAGGTTGGGCTGATATTTCCAGAGGGTAGAGTTTGGAAATTGGGCGGTTGGTTGTGCCCCCTTGGGTTCGTATATTCACTGCACGTACATGGCTATCTCTCCCGGGTAATAGCTCTTCTACTACTGCAAGTTTCCAGTTGATTCGTGAGCCCTCGTCATGGACTAATACAACATCACCAACTTTGACTGTTGCATTATTGTTACCAGTGGTTCTGTGAAACTCTCTTAGTGACGTGAGATACTCCTGTCTCCAACGGCTCCAGAAGTGTTGCAGGAGAAGAGCAAGGCGTTTGGATTTCTTCTGGATTTCTGGATTTCCATTCGGGTTGTAGTCAGGATCAAGGATCTCATCTTGCTCTACTCTGATGTGAGGAAGGGCGGTTATTCTTCTTCCATACAGGAGATGAGCTGGAGTGAGTGGTTCTTCGTCAATCACATCAGATGAGACATGGGTCAGTGGTCTGTCATTCAGTATGGCCTCAATCTCGACAATGATGGTCTGTAGTGTGGTCAAATCAACGGATGCTCGTCCAAGTACCTTCTTCAGAGTAGTCTTGGTGAGGCCGATCAATCTCTCCCAGAACCCTCCATGCCATGGTGCTCGTTTTGGTATGAACTGCCAATTTACGCCTTGTTTGCCGAGTGACTCCTTCAAAGACTGTGACTGAAATAACTGTGTTAACTCGTCGGCTGCGGACAGGTATGTGGAGGCATTATCAGAAATCATTTGCTGAGGAACGGATTTCCGAGCTGCAAATCGTCGATATGCAAGGAGGAAGGTCTGCACTGATAGATCTGTAACGACTTCGAGATGGACTGCTCTTGTAGCGGCGCAGGTGAAGAGACAAATGTAAACTTTCCTTTGAACTCCAGCTTCACGAATGTGTAGTGCTCCTGTGAAGTCAACGCCCGTGACTGTAAATGGCTCTGCTTGTTGTAATCTTGATTTCGGAAGTGGGGGTGGATCTGGAAGGTCATATGGTAGTCCTGAAATCTTCTTACAAGTGACGCAGCGGCTGATCGCTTTCTTGACATGTTGACGTCCGGCAGGAATCCAGTACCACAGGCGAAGGGCAGTCAGAGTTGAATTCACACCTGCATGTAATTGACGAATATGAGTGTCACGAATTACCAGCTCCGTAAACGGGTCCTTTGGTGGCAGGAGGCATGGAAACTTGGCAGATTCAGAGACTGGTGCATTGTGAATCCTCCCACCACAGCAAACGAGACCTGTGTTGTCGAAGAAAAGGCGAAGTTGGCGAACCAATGCTGTGCGAGGGGACGATTTGGATAGCATGCTGCTGATCTCTTGGTGGTAGGTCACTTGCTGACAGTTCTTGATCCACTTATTTCGTGCATTGTGTAATTCTGATGGTGTTAAGGCTCCTGTTTCCTTGTTTGGCTTCCGTAAATTTTGGACAAATCGCAGGACATAGGCTGTGACACTGAGTAGCTTAGAAAGGGTACTATAGTTGGACACCGTAATGAGCTGGTGAAGACCTGGTCTTTGAGCGTGATTTGTGACAGCTATCCCTGTTTGGGTGGTGGTCTCTGTAGTGAGAAGGTTGACAGCTTGGGGAGGAGCTCCTTCCAATGGAGACCAAGCAGGCCATTGTAGCTCTTGAGGAAGCCAGGAAGGGCCTTGTTTCCACATTACTGATGATTCAAGCTGCTGGGATCTGATACCTCTGGTTAGCAGGTCGGCGGGATTGTCTGATGTGGGACAGTACTTCCAGCTTGTCAGTGAGGTAAGTTCCTTGATTTCTCTTACTCGGTTAGCAACAAATGGTTTAAGTTCCTTGGTGCTACGAAGCCAATATAAGACAATCTGGCTGTCAGACCATAGATAAACTTTGTTGAAATGAAGCTGACTTTGGAGGTAAGAGGCGAGTCGAGCACCGATGACAGCAGCTGTTAACTCTAATTGTGGAAGGGTTAGTTCCTTTGCTGGTGCAATTCGCGATTTTGCCATCACGAAGGAGGAGTAGCTTTCTTGTGGGGAGTTGAGATAGGCAACAGTTCCATAAGCCTTGGTGCTTGCGTCAACAAAAACATGCAGTTCTACATCATTTGGCCAGGTACTGCTCAACGGGAAGTACTGCCGAGGAATCGCTATGGACATGATCATCTCCAACTCTGTGGCCAACTCTTTCCATGTCGTTTGGAGGTCTGGGGGCAAGGGCTCATCCCATCCTATGCCTTGTCTCCACAAGTCCTGCATCAGAATCTTTGCTCTAACTGTTACTGGGCCGAGAAATCCAATGGGGTCATATATCTTTGAGGATTCTTGTAAAACTTCTCTCTTAGTGATGAGATTTGGGGTGATTGAAGCAGCGGATCTGGCCGGGTATGTGATCATGTCTGTAGTTGTGTTCCATAGTACACCAAGGACTTTAGCTTCAGGGCAGTCATCAAGGAGGTTTTCCTTTGCTGCCAGTGACTGTATCACTGGATTGTTGGAGGTCCATGATCTCAAGTTAAAGCCAACGGGTGACATCAATGCTCGTGCTCGATTGTAGTATGTTGCAGCCTCCTCGTCATGTTGGACTCCAGAAATAAGGTCATCGACATAGATGTTCTTCTTCATGTCTTCTGTCACAGGATCATTGTACTGATTCAGGTGTTTGTTGAGGGTTGCATTCAGTATAAAGGGGGAGCTTGATGCACCAAACAGGACGACTTTGAAGCGATAAACGTGAAAGGTACTTGTGGGATCATCTGGGTCACTCAACCAGAAGAAGCGTGTGGCATCTCTATCTCCCTCGTCAAGACTGACATGTAGGAAGGCCTTCTCAATGTCAGTGGTGAAGCCATACTTGTGACAGCGGAAACGGAGGAGGATGCCAGTTAGGTCATTGGCAATAGGTGGTCCAGTCAAAAGACAGTCATTTAGACTTGGATGAGTTTTGGATTGGCGGCAGCTACAGTCATACACAACACGTATTGGTGTGGTAGCAGATTCCTTAAACACAGCGTGATGAGGAAGGTAATGACACTTGCCCTTTGTTACCTCTGGACAGGCAACCCTTTCTATGAAGCCTCGACGTTCCTGTTCAACAATAACATCATTGTACATCTTGAGCTTTTGTGGGTCCTTCGCTAGGTGATGCACCATTGAACGGGTTCTTCTTTGAGTAATGTCAATATTTGTTGGTAGTGGTGGATGATCTTCTTTCCATGGTAGTTTGGCATTGTAGCCCTTGTCCCGTAGAGTGATGGAGGTATCCTGGTAGTGGCGCAGAAAGGCGGTGGTGTCATCAGCGGCTGTGGGAGGTTTGATGCCTATTGATTCCAGATTCCAGAAACGTTCGAGGTCAAATTCATCCTGCTTGTGACTTGTCATTACATGTAAGATGGATGCCCTGATACGAGTAGACTGACTGGTAGTGGGCACCGGTCCAGACAGGAGATAACCAATCTTGGATTTTGCTGCGGTAGGTCCAGGTCCCCTGACAATGTGGTCTTCTACAATATTCCAGTAGTGATCAGCACCAATGAGTAGGTCAATCTGAAACAGATCCTCGTCTGTGATTGGGTGAGCTAACTTCAGCCCCTGTAAGTGTGGTAAGGTTTGCAAGCCATTGACCATGTGGTTCTGAATGGGTGCTGCGATCGTTGGAACAACGATGACTTCAATAGGAATGGGCTCTTCATCATCGGTCAGGAGTGTGATTGTGGATACTGCTACTCGTTTCACAGATGATGATGTACCGCCAAAGGCTGACAGGGAAATAGTTTCTTCTTTCTCGGATGTCAAGTCTAGCTGTCGGGCCAGGTCATCTGTAATGAAGGAACGCTGCGACCCTTCGTCAAAGAGGATATGAGCACTAACTGTCCTGCCATGGTGTTTGACTGGGGAGATGGCTGTTTTCAACAATGTAGACTTGTGCTGAGTGTCATTCTTCTGTACTGTATGTAAAGTAGCCACAGCAGGTACAGTGGGGATGGCCTCAGCAATGTGTGTGGTGACAGCATTGCTCGCTACTGGGAGGGGTGAGGCTGGTTGAGAGTCCCCTGGACACAGACTGGTATGGTGTTTTCGATGGCACATTCTACAACGGTTTTTTGACCTGCACTCTGCTACGCGATGGCGGCCAAGACAATTGAAGCACAGACGAGCTTCCTGTATGATGGTGTGTCTTCTACTTGGATCCTGTACCACTGTGCATTCAAGTGAATTGTGTTTCCCCTTACAGTAGGCACATCCCTGATGGGTTGGAGGACGTTTCCCGTTGGGCTTTGGTGGGGTGTTCCGGTTAAAACTTGTTAAAAATGAAGCTGTGGGGATAGCAGGATCAGAACTGGGAAGTCCAGGAGGATCTGAGTTACTTTGGCCTGCTTCGAGTACTTCTACTTCCTTGAGGATAGCCTTACGGAGCTCATCCAATGTCCACTCCTTATTACTATGATCTCTAGCAAGGCTTTTCTTTAACTCTAAGGGCAGTTTTTTGTGGATGATTGGAACTAAAATATCTCCATATGACTCATGTGACTTCCCCAATGCTTCAAGACCACGTATGTGGGTTTCCAATGTGTCATAAAATTGCCGAAGGCTAACCAATTGAGTGGATGGATTTGGTAAATTAAGCATTGCTTCCATGTGGGCATTAATAATTCGGTGGCTTTGACCAAATCGCTCTTGCAATAGCTCGATACTTCTTTTGTAATTAACATTGGTTAATGGAAATCCAGCAATAGATCTCGAAGCATCCCCACGCAGTTGAGCCCTTAAATAGTTAAACTTCTGAATGTCACTTAAGGAAGAATTGTCATGCACTGCCGCTCGGTACGAATCCCAGAATGATTGCCAATAGAGGGGGTTTCCATCAAAGGTTGGCAGTATAAGTTTGGGAAGGCGGCTAACATTTTGAACTGTACTTGAAATTGAACTCGTACTCACCATGCTTGAACTCGGTGTTGCTCCTTGCGAGGGAGAGTTGCTTCCTAATTCGGCAGATTGTGGCGGCTGTGTTACGGCTATTGTACTGGTGGATTGTACGGCTTGTTCCGAGGCAGACTGTGGAGGTTGTGTTGTGATGATTCCACTGGGGGGTTGTGTGTTTTGTTCCGTAGGCTCGACCAACTGCTGTTTTTGCGAGGTCTCGAGGAACGTTTTCGCTCGGCAAATATTTTCTGCAATCGTGCATTGTAATTCTTCGGATTCTAGAATTTCCTCCTCGAGATCTTCCGGTTTTTCAATGAGGTCAGCGATTTCCGTGTCCAACTGAGACAACTTCTGTCGTTTTTGTTCCAGTTGCTCTATGTGAATAGCAATCGTAGCTCTTTGTACCGCGTCGAGTTCTGCAGCCATTATATCCTCCATTTTGTGGTTGAGTTTGGTCAAATGAGCTCTGTGTCCTCTCCTGGATGCTACCTTGCGTTGTAGTTCCTCCATATCCTGGTCCCGGCACCAATGTCAATTAGAAAGGGGCGAGTGTATTCGGTTGAGGAGAAACTACAAACTACAAACACAACATGGCCGGTCCAAAAGCACATGGTTTAATGAAAGCGGGGGGTTTGAGACCCCCTGAAACTACACTAGATCCCAGTCCGTGATGCGACAAAACGACAACGAGGTTCTAATTACAATGTGTACCTTATCTTATAGTGTAAACAACGTTCTAAATCTGATTTACGACATCCTAACTTATAGTGCAAACAATGTTCTAAATCTGACTTTCGACAACCCGCTTAGGTGGGGTAAGTTTTCTCCATGTGAATGCTGAGGGTGGGGTGGGGTGATGTTTAGCTGGGCATTTATTCATTATAAAACCAATAGGCCACTTGCACTAAGAGGTCATGTGACATCGTTGTTATGAAAATGAAAGTTACATGATTTTGCCCTTGGAACACTATGAGTGGGTCCTCTCTTAAACAAAATAATAGTGATTTGATTGTTCAAACCCGCACCATTTGCTTAAAATGAGAAATCCCTTAGCTGGTCACGTGACCAACACTTGATGTTTAAAATTATGAATTACCGCTTTCCGACACAAACTTTGCACTTAAACTTCAAGGAAAATGTTGAAAAGATGGTTTGGTAACGTTTATAGCACATCTGAACGTAACTATCAAACATTTAACAAGATATAACCAAAAAGTAGTTTTGGCCGCCAAGTTGGAGGGCAACCGCATGCCCTCCAACATGGCGGCCCATACAAATCATGCTACTTTGTTGAAAAATCAAAGTGCTATAAAATATCTCCCTTACATGCGTTTCCTCTCAAATGTCGGGTGCAAGATAATTTTTATGTGTTCTGTTGATTTTTGGCAACAGCAAGATCACAACTCACTGTTTAAGGGAAGCATTGGTCACGTGACCTCTTGGTGCAAGTGGCCTATTAAAAGGCTGTCCGGACGGCTAAAAATGTTAAATTCAATGATCAATATTTCAGTTAGACTTGATTAACCTTCCTCAGGAACTACACTAAATGGAAAGGATTTTGAGCAGGGCCTATCGGCGATATACACAAAGATACGCCGATGGTTAGTCTAGCGATTGATTTCTTCGATGAATTTGGCCTTGAAAGGCTCACTGAGCCCGAAAAGCCCTTGAATGAAATGAGCAGTGACTGTAAATAACAGCTTGACAAAGAACGAGCTCTTAAAGAAAGGTTATCACCGAGTAAAAGAAACAGTCTTGAAGCATTTGGAAACCTCACCCCAGCGCCCCGGGGTTATAAATATTGCATGTGAAGGCTAGCTTTCTTTTACCACAGGTAGGTGGGGTACCTCACCTACCTGGGGTCCCCCACCTCCATGTGAACAGGGCCTTGAAGTTTTTTTAACTGCAAGCAAGTCCAGTAAAAGGTCAATCACTGCAGCAAAAAGAAAAGAAAAGGAGAAAAAGGAAAGGGGAAAAATTTCAAAAAAGATGATTTCTGCGCGCGCCCGAGCCAAAAATGTCGTAAAACGCGTTTCTAGTACCAAGAAGGGCCAGCTGTCGAATTGGAAATGCATTTTCGACCAGAATAAAGCGAATTTGGCCGAGATCCAGGCTCAAAACCACCAAAATGTCCAAAAAACGTATATTTGGCAAAAAGCTCCAGGAGTCAATGGTTAGGAAGACGGCGGCAACGGCAACGGCACCGTCGCTAAACTAAGCGTTTAATGAGCAAAACAATGGTTCTGTTTTAGTTTCCCGGTTTAAATAGTCTGCGGCCCCGTCCACACTAATCCGTTTTCAAACGAAAACGAAGCTGTTTTGCTCCGGATACGGCTATCGTCCACACTTCAACGCCGAAAACGATCAGCGAAAACGGAGCCATTCGAAAACGGTCTCCAGAGTGGAGCGATTTGAAAACAATGCTTTTTGAAAACGCTGTTTTCTAGTGTGGACGGAGAAAACGATGCTATCTGAAAACGGTGACGTCATCAAAATAGACATGACCGGGCGCCAGACCACTCGATCGTGAGTGTCAAGAATGGCGCTAATTTCGCGGGCCGATATATTGAAATGCGCATGCGTCGAGTTCATTTGAGCATGCGTACTGATGTATAAAAGTGTTTTCAAAACGGATACAGCGTTGTAGTGTGGACGGGCGAAAACGATAAGTGTGGACGCAAATCTTTTTTCGTTTGAAAACGGACTAGTGTGGACGGGGCCTTAGTTGGCGAATCATTGATCGCCGGCGCCTTAGGCCCTGACGCCGAAGATATCTCTTCGAGGCAAAGAGGTCGTTTTGGAACGAGACTGCGACAGGTCTAAATTGACAAGAAGGATTTGAAAGGCTACCTTTTCGAGCATTTGCACTTCGTAAGATCGCATCGTGGGACAAGGTTTGCTTGACGTAAACCGATGAAGGCAACAAAATCATTTCAATTGACTTTATTATCCATCAATCATATCCAATATTATTCCTACATAACTCTCTACTGTGAAAATGCGAATACTTTTGTGTGTAAAACCAAATGAACCCCTGCAGTAGTTCCACTGGTTCCTTGCACCCGATGTTTGCAACAAACTTAACAAATCTCCTTGATTTTAGCAGATTACAACTTCAAACTCTAGAGACCTAGAACAACTGGCAATAAATGCTTGAGGTATGACATCCATTTAGCACGCACACAAGCGATTAATTTATTGTGGTTCTACGACTTTATTCACTGCACTTCACTTAGTGACTTTCTTCTGCGATAGATTGATCTTGTCCCCTAAACTGAGTGCCATTCCCTGTAAGTAAACACAAACAAAAACGGCGAAATGATTAATAAGGCATATGTGAAGTTGCTAGAAAGCTTGTGAAATTCCCTGAGACCTTTTCCCCTAGACAGGAAAGAGGAAATTAAGCTAACTTCATCAAAGAAAATCTTTCCACGTTACAAGCACAATGAATACTACACGGCGAAACACACTTTTTATCATACAACAAGTTGCCAACTCAGTTAGAAACATTTTCTAACTGGTGCGTGACTGTCACGCACTTTAAAAAAGGCAAGTTTTAATTGGCATTTAAAAACAATACTAAACAATTATTGAATAACCAGGTCACTGGCATGGGAAAGGAATACAGTCGCCTTAAATCGCTGCCGGCCGACTAAAAGAAACGCAAATACGCAAAAAACTCAAGTTCTGAAAATAATGTCAGTTTGATTTGATCAAAATTCCTACTTTAATCTTCTCCTCCTGCTGACGTCTGAACTTAAGTAATCACCATGGGGTGGGGGTAGTGATATGTAAACAAACCAATTACCTGACTCTTTGCACGGATGCGCACGTGACCAGTGACAGAGGGTCCTGATTGGTCACTGGGTTTCTCGATTGACACGTTAGCCAAGGCATCCTCTCCAAAGATACTGCGGGCGTACAGATTGGCTGCCATGAAACCACACTCGCCGGCTAAAGCCTGAGAAGAAAAGAAAACCACACCAGTAAGTGAATCGGTTCTCAACTGGAAGCCAAGCAGATAAACTGAAAGGATTAGAAACCTTTTCTGGTGTCAAACACTTCATGTTTGTAGAAGCAATTAAATGATCCAGGTATTCACGGAGGTCGGTGATATTGGTGTTTACAGTCACCTAAAAAGCACAATAAAACAACGATGAAACAGTACCACTGAAAATAATGCAATGAACTGACAAGAATAACCTTTGTTGCATGGACTCCATTACCTTGTGTTTTAAATGCTCAGGCTGTTATAACGTTGTTGTCGTTGTTGTCAGTGTTGTGTTGAACAGGTTTTTGCTAAGACCTTGAAATACGCAGCTCCATTTCTACGGCTAGGCCTACTTTCCACACTTGCCCTCTCGAAATGGAAGCTTTATGAAAACGCTCTTTAAGATCCGGTAATACGGGCAACATTTTTCTTCAACTTGTCTCGCAACATTGTTGCATTACATGTTTAAACCCTCTGCTGCGCGTATTACCACGTTTCTGACCAACTTGTCTCGCAGCAAAATACAGTGTTGTAAGTCTGCGGAATTTTACACGTATATAAATTGGTCAATCATGCGCAATTAAAGATGGCGCCTTCTTTCATATAATTTAACGCTTCGACGAACTTCCACTTCGACTTCTGGCCATCATTTAATTTCTTGTTAATTTCCCGTGCAGTGAAGTTCTCTCAGTATGAAGGTCAGTTTCGTTTGATATAGCTAGGCGAAGAGTTGTATTTTTGCGACAATTCTTCCAACCCTTTTGCCTTTTTTGTGCTTGTTTTGAAGGGACAAGCGACGTGTCCCAAAGAATATGATAGCCATCGATGTCTTTGTACAGGGAAAATTTATGACTTAAATTTCTGAGAGTTACTGATCTACTTCGCATTTAGGCTGTCTTCACGGTCCGCCCGGTTATTTTCAGTATATTTTGCCATGTTGCTGGGCTTCGCGAAAGCCAATCACAAGCGTTGAATTTAAATTTGTTGCGAGACAAGTTGAAGCTTCAGTGGTAATAAGAGCAGCAAAACTAGGATTTGTTGCAGAACGTAGAACTCGAGTCTACTTTGCGTAACATGTTGCCTCAACTTGCAACAATGTGTTTCAACTTGCAATGCAACAATGTTGCGAGACAAGTTGAAGAAAAATGTTGCCCGTATTACCGGACCTTTAAACCAGAGGAATTTGAAAACACCGGCTTTTCGAGAACGATGACGTCACGATAATCACGTGATTTCCTTGCTGGGTTTTCCTCACACACAAATCCAGAATGATTGGTGATTGTTGTGTTTTTCAATTCCTTCGGCGTAGTGTGGAGAGGCCAATTCTTCTGTACAAGGTCAACCTTGTGCATGTTGCACAAGTTGTTCCGAACCGATTGCAAGACTTTAACATACATAACTTAAGGAATAACTATTCACAATCAAATTGATGTGTTTACACTGAATGGTGTTTAGCGATTTGGGTGATTATACCTTGTTTTCCCATTCAAACTCAGCCCACATTTGCCTGAACTCTGAATCAGTGCACGAGGCTGGTACAATGTAATCCATGATGTCAATATGGATGTCATTCAACACAACACAGTTGCGGTCACCTGACCCGCCTGATACGTCATACACTGTGAAACAGAAAAAAATGGCAAAAGCAGGTAGTGTTCATCAATTATCAATCGCTGGCGCTTATGTCCGGACGAAGGGCCACGAGCCTCCACGATTAGAACTAATGACGTTCTTCAATAGTGGCAATAGTCACAAGAGGTGCAGGGACTGAAGCGGCGGAGGAAACAAAATAACAGTCTGCTTTATTGGATTTTGCTTATGTTTTATACTCACCTATATTGCCGAAAATGATTCCATTTTCCGTCGATGACACTTTCACATTGGCCTGAAAGATGGCATAAAAATAGAAATCGTTCAGTATATCGCAAAAACCAGTTGTAGAATCACATGGCCACCGAAGTTATGGCCGGTCTGTAGAGCTAGGGGTACTGACCTTGATGTTAGAGAAGTCATTTGGTCCCAGCATAATAGGCTGTGGCTTTTCAACAAGTTTAAGGTCTCCTAAGATAAGCAAGGTAAAATGCCAGTTAATAACAGAAAAGCGTAATGTAAATTGAAACGAAAATTATTCTTCAAAACATGAAAGCTGAAACTAGAAAACTTTCAACTCACAAGGTGTAACAATCATCAGTTTATGATATCACCGGCCTTGCTCGGTTACATAGTTTATTCTCATTGAGCCATGCCTGAGAGACCTTTTTGTCAACAACAGAGCTTGTTTCCCGACTGCTTTACTTTATTTCGTAACAAATGTGATGCGCTGCACTGCAAGTAACTTCATTACAACTTCAGCTGATAAGAACAAACTATTTTAACAACATTAAACTGACCCACAACTATGTTAGATCAGGCTCATGGTACAAACGTTCCACCATGCAAGCTGTTACTTGAGGTTACTAGCCCGAAGGTCTGAGGAGCTAGCTCGAAATTAAATTGTTTATAAAGAATAATCAGATTTATTTAATTATGCAAAATACAAGTAATGATACCAAGCATAGATATAAACTAAGTCTTCGTAGTATTTTGATTCTTGAATGTGATTTTCGTTTAACTTCAACCTCAAATTAAACAATGTTTTTACGCTTGACCACAAGACGTTGCTTTCTGCTATACACTTTTTGGTATAAAAGCTCAATTTATCATAAGAAAAGAGGACCAACGGTGCTTGCCCGTGGGGCAAGCTACGATAAGAAAACGCTAGCCTGACAAGTCATTCCACTAGCCCCGGGCTATCGGACAGCACTTTCGTCGCGCCCTGTCTAGGAAATAAACCACAACAGCTACCTACATGGACAGAAGTTACCCCACATTCAAGCTGCCAACATCAACAGACTTGCCCTTTTCTTAATGCTAATGGCTAAAATATCAGCTGTCTTACCAAGTGTGGCCAGTTCCAGCGTCACGTTCTGCAGGGTATCTGAGGTCTGGTTGACAATCAACAAGTCTAACACGATATCATACTGATTCACGTTCACATACGCCTCGGCATAGACTGGGTCAGAGAAACCAGTCAGCTGCGCCACCTGTCAAATAACATGCATATCAGCATCTAAATTCTCATTACCGGCTTCTACAAGTTTCTATGATTGGAACTGTCTCAGTCAAGTCCTTCATGCCGGTAAGGCAAATAGGGGTTGGGAAACAGTAGAAAAGACCTGAACACAAACCCCAAGGGTTTTAACACAAACCCCAGGGAATTAAACACAAGCCCCAAGGGTTTTAACACAAACCCGAGGGTTTAGGATGAAGGATCAGGTAACAATTGACATATTTGGGGAGGAAACAACAAAACATCTTGAAGCCAACGGTTATTGCTAACCGGAAAGCTAGAATGTTGTTTAATTTTTGGTGCTGTGTACCTTGTTGAGTTTGGATCCAACCAGTTCGTCTTCCTTCTTTCCGGAAGCGCCAACCGCTTGAGACAAAGCTAACGCAAACTGATCCTGTAAATTAACAAAAACACAAAATAAATTATTGAACAATGCCTTTCATAACAGCCAATCACAATGAAAAAAGAGACAAAACCAAAAGAAACCCACAAGAAGGGAAGCAATACTCAAAGTGTAGTTTGATTATTTTCACCTCAGTAATTCCTGAATCAGACTTGGCCAACAGCTGCATGAACGGAATGGGATCATCCACTTGAATTGCCAGCGCCTTCTCTATATCAGCCTGTCAAGAAAATAACAAGCATGCTAAATGGTTTGAACCCAGGAGTATCAGTAGTTCGTATTGTGTGATCGTCCGGGTGAGTGTAGTTCTGAAAAGAACTGTTGTTGGTGACTGACGTTTCGACAATCTGAGCAGAAGTCATCTTCAGAGTCAAGTGAATAGTGTTTGTCAGCTTAGACTGACTTCGAATGAAAAACAAGATGCCTCCTCATTTCACTAAAAAATATTGGCAGGTTCTGGAAAAGCACTAATTTAAAGTTTGGGTCAAACAAACAAAAGTTGACAGGAGTTTAAAAACTTTTACGCACTCTCAGCGCCGCACGTGAGCTCTCGTTGGAGTTGAAAATAATCAATCTTTTCTTCAGAGTTGTCGACAGTCGGCTTACGCTCGCTAGTGAAGGTAACATGGATTAGATGTACCTTGGTCATTTTCTCTTCCTCTCCCCTCTTGTTAGCGTCCAGCATGGACGACAAGGAATTGCGACACTCCACAGTGAAGATGTTCTTCATGAGAGGAACACGCTCTGCCACAACACGTACACAGAGGGAGATGCGATCCACATCATCATCCGTAATAATCTGCAAAAAACAACAGCGACATTGGATACAGCGCACAGGGTCAGAGCGGAGGGCTGCAGACCCTCAGACCATCTCTAAAGCACACACCTTCTTGGGTAGTCCGGACTTTCCAAGGTGTAAGATACTGGCCATGATGAGCATGCAGTTTGCGCAGAACACCTGCAAGAATAAAAACAGACAAGTTGAAAGGCGAGGAATGGATAATGACGTGAAATAAAACTGCAACATTTCACTGCTCTGACAAACGAGTGAAACCAAACCAGCTGCAGTCCGAAAGAAGATACATGGACGATGTCGGTTTATGACAAAAAAAAGAGGAAAAGTTGATGTAATGTAATCATAAACTTACATTTTGCTTCTCCTTGTCTTCCTCCATGTCCAGATAACGCAAGGCAAGTTTGGCCAAAGTACAGGCAATGGCAGCTCCGACAAAGAATTCACCATCCAACAGATACTGACGTAAAGGAGGCCTGTTGGACAACATACAACAAACAATTATACATCATCTTAATAAAACAATGGTATGACCAGTCACGAGTTATAAACTGCACGCTTTCTCTATTAACTGAGTGAGAAGGCAAGAAATTAAAACCGACCAGCTAGAGAAGAATGCTATCATTCACAAAAGTACAAGGCAGTCAACAATTACCGAGTGTT
Organism: Platygyra sinensis; assembly: GCA_019787425.1. NCBI lineage: Eukaryota > Metazoa > Cnidaria > Anthozoa > Scleractinia > Merulinidae > Platygyra > Platygyra sinensis. Next base: position 62,342 of record JAHPZR010002441.1, read on the forward strand.
GAGAGCCGTCCTCCCTGAATGAAAACAAATTTCGTAGAAATACTTTCTTATGGGGAGGGTGGCTTTAACACAGGTTATGAACAATACTAATGTGTTTACTTTAATGCGCTTCAACCTGAATTGAGCATGCAGTCTAATGCACCAAAACGCGCGTGCTGGAAAACCAAACAAAAGAAAAGGCAAATTTTGGTTCCACAGTTCAGTTTAGCGGTGCTGCACATTTGTATTCATTTGTATTCGGATCTGTGAATCTACAAGCTTACAACTGAAAGAAATTAATGCACAAAATTGATGTTACCTCTTTTCGTCGTCCTTCTTCACCAGAGACGTGATGCCAGGAGTACTGAGGGCGCTCTGAGTGGCGTATGTTCCATCAGCTGTCACGAGACGCTGAGCTCCTGAGCCTTGCGCTGGAGTTTGCTCTGAACCTAAACAAAACAAAATCACAAACATGGAAAACTTGCCCACACCTTAAGTCTCAGAATTCAAAATTGTAGGTAGTAAAGAAACCTACTGACAGTTCAATTCAGGTCAGTAGCAAAAGTTAGGGTGCGTTCGTTTGGGATATTCCGGAATAAGAATATATTCCGGAATAATTATATTCCGGGTATTCTGCTAATGGGAGCAGAATAACCGGAATGGAAATCCATGTATTCCGGAATGAGAATAGCTTACTCGCATTATTCCAATTATTCTTATTCCTGATTGATCCAAAACAAACGCACCCTTAATTAAATGTGATACCAATATTTAAAGAGGACGTTAATAGCTGATTCTCATGTGGGACCTCTATCCTGGTCGAATTGGAATTTGGAAATGTTGTTTTTTTTGTGCAAGGAGAAAAAAAAAACATAGATTCCAGCTAAAAACCCACGGAGCAAGGCGAGAACCATCAACAAACCAGGCCAGAATCAAACTTTAGAAACACTGGTGGAAGGCAAGTGCTTGCACTGCTGCACCAACCCTACTAGAGTGCATACATGCAAACTTATTACCCCACTGATAGTTACATGTTTACCTTCAGGAACATCTCCTGCAGCTCTTCTCATTTCATCATCCACCATGGGCACCTAAAAGAAAACGATTGGCATTTTTTCATGAGTCTAGCAGGTGTTGATCAAATTCTACAATCATCAGACACTAGAGAGCTCATGCAGGTAAACCACAATGACAACGAGAATGCCACCAAACAAAAGGTTAAATGAGAAGAATAGTGCCCCTGCATGTGCATTATAAATCTTTGTGCATTTCTCAACTATTCTCTGCTGCAAGTGTAAGTGATTAGGAAGAACGAAGATCTTACATCTCCTAAACCCTTCTTGATCTCCTCTGTAACATCCAAGATGTCCTGTTTGCTATTCGCATATTCTCCCATGATCCACAAGGCATGACGATGAATCCTGTGATAAACACAGAACAGAAGGCACTTAGCTAATTTGAAAGAGCATTGCACTGTACTCAGACATTAAAAGCTTTAGTGTCTCTTGCATGAAAAAGGCCAGAGTGAAAATATTATATCTAGCATACTTTGTGTAAAAAATAAACTGAAAAAACGCCAGCAAATAATCTAACGAACAAACAATTAGCCGTGACAAATTTTTGCATTCAACCCTTTAACTTGAAATTAACTTGTCTTGTATTCAAACTGCCTTGGATTAATAGCCTCCTTCATCCATGTAATTTCATTTGTGAAGCATTCAGACAGAAATAGAATAAATGGAATATTCTAATAAATTAATGGTACAACCTGGTTACTTACTTGACAGTCTTAATGGTGTGGAAATTTTCCAACAGCTTCTCCATGATAACAGGCTTCAACTGCTCAAAGCGCTGCACTGCTTCACGCACAAACACCAACACATCAAATGCTGCCTGCTCATTACTGTCACCCAAGAATTCCATCAGCTACATGGGAAAAAAAACTTGTTTTAAAACTGTTTATCTTATGTTCTGCTTTAGAACTATGCAGAGAACTGTAGCATACAATAAAATGAACTTACCAGTGGAACAATGGACACAGCAACATCAGGAAACTTAACACTGCATGTGTGAAGGGTTCGGACAAGCATCTATTGAGAGAATATGATAATCATGTAGTGAACAAGGTCTTGTACATGTCTAGTGGTGTGCTGAGAACTTACATGGTGATTAACTAGTCCACTTAAGGAATGGACAATGTCTAGCATGCATCCATCCAATTCGGGATGCACGCAGATAGTGAGGGTGAGCACGAAGGTGGCATAAGAGATGCTCGAGGCGCAGCTGAGAGCATCTCCAGCTACCTAAGTGCTCTCCCAACTATCCAAGTGCATCCTGAATTGGAAGGACGTACGCTAGACATTGTCCATTGCTTTTATAACATAGCAAGACATTTTTCACGCTGAAAAGTAGCTTTTTCTGCACAGATCAAATTGCAATTCTGCACATGTTGTTTTCACTGGCAGCACTTTTCGCTACATGTGCGTGTGCATGTGCACGTGTTGTTTTCACCAGTAGCACTTTTGCTTTGTTAATCTTTCGACGCTTCCGATGTTTCTTCAACCATTTCAGACACGTTTTCTAAATCTTCAAAGTCACCGAGAAACCCTAACTCAAATGTTGGATAATACTAGCCATTAGTAATAGCTAGAGTTAAGTTTTACTCGAAAAAAGTCGTGAGAAAAAACTTTTGCTGGAGGAAATTTCACTGACGATGGCATCAGCATGAACCATCTCTATGAACCATCCATTTCTTTTTCATAGAAAATTAGCCAATCAGAGCGCGCGCTAGCATATAGCTATGTTATAAAGATAACTGAATAGGCCATTTCTGAATTACCTTTAGCCTCTTTTTCAAACCGAGTCTTGGTGCTCATCCTTTCATATGAAAATGAGTTTAATTTGTATGTGAATGAAAACTCATTTTCATATGAAAGGATAAGCACCAAGACTCAGTTTGAAAAAGAGGCTAAAGGTAATTCAGAAATGGCCTATTACATGTCAGTTGTTTGTTTTGTGGTCCTAAAAGCTACATCTTTGGTAGAACACTTTGAAAGCAAACTCTTCTCTGACAAAGTACTATGTGAACATAAACATGGATGTACATGCCTGTCTGTATCCACCAATTTCCTCCTGCTCACTGTCATTGTGGGTTTTAGTCACCTCCTTCTTCAATACAGCTACAACCTGAAAGTTTATTTGACACTTCTTAGTACATGTAGTTCGAAAAGAAGATGCATGCTTACAACAGGCTCATAAGCATGAGGTGCTCTAGCTATATTCAAATTTCTTGGATCAGGTTTGTATTGTAACATACACTATGGTTGTTTAGAACTACAAATGCAAGTCTCTTCAGTACCTCATGAATGTTCCGTGAAGTAACCAGATCAAGCACCAGTTGCAAGGTCTTCTTGCGCACTTCAAGGTCAGGAGAGGAAAGCACACGGAGAATATCCATCACCAATTCCTATGTCACACAAAACATATAGGCTACTATTGTAACAACTGAGACAGAATTCATTCATGGCACACTTTTTGATTAAAAACATTTAAGGACTTACCACAAAGTCTGTGCATTTAACTCTACTTATTACACAATGAACTTGCTATCTCTTTTGTGACTAGCCAAAAGCATACAGTAAATTTGAAATCAGTGCCAGCGATGTCATCAAGCTGCAGATTATACAATAATCATGTCAAGGACACTCATGGGCACTCATGGGCAATCATGTCATGTTTGACTGCAGTGCATAATTTTTAAGGTAATCATGTCTTGTGTTGCTTGCCATCAGTGAAGAAGCAAAAACATGACTTCCATTTGTTTGGTTTATTATATGATAAAACAATTATTAGATTCGGTTTTTGTGGTGATTTCCAGATTAATCAAGGTCTCAGTATGGGTTATCAGCTGACAACTCCTATCTCGACTATGATTATTCTGGATATCACAAAAACTTCATCCAATAATTGTTTATAATGTCACAACAATTTGGAACTTTTCAAATATCATATTCACATTATTTTGTTTTTCATATTGAAAGATTATCCCTGTATCCAATAGAACAAATAATAATTAAAAAACCAGACTGCTGTACATGTAGTACAGATTCTGCGAAATTAATTTTATCGATTGAAAGTAAATTCAGCCTGAACTAACCCTGAGAACTTTCTCGTGGCTTGGGTTGTCCTTTAGAGCAATCAACCTGTCCAACACAATCAGCTTCACATTGTTGTCACTCTCCTTAACAATCAACTCAATGTAACATGATGCTGCAGACTAAGGGTCAAAGGCGAAAGATAATATCATTTAGTAGAATGTTTACTATACAGTAAATATGAATAACATCTGTAATATTATTACTGTCAGAAGTTCAACTGATTTAATTCCTTAAAATGTGGGAATTGTGCTGGTTTTGACTTTCCATACATGTAATTCTCATTGAAAAACAATAAAGAGGAAAAGGTTGTTTGAAGACACATTTTGCAAAATTGTGACAAATTCCATATAGAGTATGAAGGAAATATTTAAAACAAGAAGATTGCATTTTCTGTGCTAAAAGAAATGTTGCAAATGTCATTAACTACCAGAAGTTTGTAATATATACCGATAATGGTAAGTATTATTTTATTTATTTTAACATCAATTGGTCATTATTAATTATTATTTTATCAATAAAATTCTTGCAATTTTTGGTCTGACTTGCTTAATTACATGATTGATTACTGTTTGTTTTGTTGCTGTAACTTTGGTTCTATATATTTCTCAAGCATGTCTCTTAAAGGAATGCCTGATTTTGTCATTGCATTTCACATTTCTATCCATAAATTTGCACTGAAACCAAATGCTCCACTAACCAACCTAGTAATCTATTGAGCAAAGATGTACCTTGACTGCAGTGGGTGCAGATGACAGAGTCACCAGTGTACCAGCAGCTTCATAACGAACAGCAGGTGATGAAGAATTTAACAAGTTGTAGATGCATCGGATAAAGCGTGACCTCTCGGCTGGGTTGGCATGGCACACCTGAACATAACACAAGGGCTTGAGCATAAATTTTTCAACTATGTTTTTTGTGCTTTACACAGATTGTGGTACACAAGAAGAAGTCACACTTGGCTATTCACAACATTACAAACTTCTGACTCCAAATATTGTGAGGATTTCAACAAACACTTTTTTTTCAATTCTTTATCAGTTATGTATTTTGTTTCCGTCTTCAATAGGTACATGTTAGTGTTGCAATGAAAGTAAGAAGAGATGCAGCAACAATCAGTATGTATCTAACTGTTACTTCAACCATCGGGCTGAAAGGAGTGATCAAAGTAACATAAGAATACAATTCCAGCTCACGAGACATGTTACACTAAGATTATGCATCATGGAAATTGTTTACATCTGCGTCTTATGACTGTTAATCAAAATACCAGTATTACATGTAATAAGAAATAAAACTAGCCTTCATGTTATTTAAAACAAAAAGACAGTACCTTATAGATGAGTTCAACTATAACCAACTGCAATATGTCACCAAATGTGTTGACCTGATCTATACAGGTGCTCAGGTATTCCAGTGCTCGTTCCTTAGAAGAAAATTAACATTGCAAATAACTATGCAGTACTCTTGAGAAAATATACAGCAACAAGATACAACTGTTAGAGGAAGAACACATAACAACAGCCTGGACCAGTTCCAAATTTTCACATTTGAGGGGCAATCACAAAAGCCTTTTAACAAGATATATCTGTTATGAAGTGGTGGTCTGTCAACACATGCTATCTACTGTAAGGGTCACTCTTTTCCATTCTTAGTCAGTTTGGTTTCAAACTGAGATATATAAACAATAGTCTCCATTTGGCGCGAAAATATGCTAGGATACTTGTCCGCAGACATTATCTGTTCCAAGAAGTGAACAGTTTTCCGAGAGCGTAGCTTGAGGAAAACTATGAGCTTTGAGGAACAGATAATGTCCAAGGACAAATATCCGAGCATATTTTCGCCCCAAATAAAGACCATCATGTTTATTATTCTTCAAATATTTTACGCATCATGCGCAGTTGAAAATTGGGGTATATTCTCGTATATCCCCCAGTTTTAGCTGGGGGATATTTGGGCACACAACATGTTTAGACCAATCACACGCAAGCAAAAAGATTTGATGGATTATAAATGCAAATATGGTGCTTGGGTAGAGTGATATCATGTAGATCACACATGTTATTTTATTGATACAGCATGTGTACTGCTTAGAGAGGCCCAAAAAAAGATCTATTGATCATTACCTGGTCCACATGGATGAGCATCATGAAGGCATTCCGTTTACAGGACGCATCTTGCTCTTGTTCAAGAAATGTGTGCACCAGTTCTGGGGCATCAGGAATGAGGAAATCAAAGTTTCTGGAGAAACAGAAATAATCCTTGGTTATATAATAGTTTGAAAATCCAAAATAGAATGACAAACACTATCGTTTAGTATAAATCAGATGCAGTTTACATACATGTATATCATACAAGGGAGTGGGAAGGCTGGGAATCTATAAACAGTAGAAACCAATTATTGTCTCTTGATCAGTACTAAATATAAGTTGCTTACCTGTAGATAGTGTAAATTGCCATCACAGCATTCCGCCGTACGTATGAGTGGCGATGTTCCAAACAGTTTCTGATGGCCGGCATGAGAGGCTCCAATAACTCAGCTTCCTTTAAAATAAAAGATAAGCAAAACTTATTTAATGTGAACTTCTCCAACACAGGAAAAGGTACATGTAACAATACTAAAACTAAATGCATGATTAGAGTGTATAGTACAAGTAAACCTCAAAAGTTATCTATATATACAGCTATAGTGGTGCGGTGCTGTGGAACAGCTTACCTTCCAATCTGTGGCAAGCACAAACGCTTGCTAGTTTTAAATCCGGCTGTAGGGGTTTCCTTTTTGATAATGATTAATTTAATCACAGGGCATTCATGGAAAGCAGGCACTTTGTTATTGTTTTTTATTTTTGTTATTAGATTTTATTAGTTGTAGATTAGTATCTTAGTATCTTAGCAATGTAATTAAGGCTAGTTTAGTATTTACAAAATGTACTTTAAGTCCTGATGTTTTATCTGTGTATAAATAAAGTTAAATAAATAAATAAATAAATAAATAAGTATTCGTGTACCTTGAGCTTGCAAAGAAATCTCAAAGTGGATCCCCTGATATACTCATTGGGATGCTGAAGATCCTAAAATATTGATGGGAGCAAATAATAAAATTATACACATCTTCACATGTAATAGACCTACCTGTAAGAACATGACATGTGACCATTTTATTAACCTGTATCTGCCCATGGGGGTTGGGCAGGAGTTTCAAGAAAATTGAAACATTTTTACTACGATACACAACAAATTTGACATGTACAAGAACAACTCAGAAGACAAACTACACGTGCAGTGTATGTGTACATGTATGCATGTGCATTATCAGATCATGTATATTTTGCTTCATAAACCGAGTGGCCATGGGCCGAGCACAGTTATTGCTCTGCAAGGGGTTTACTTTTCAGTTTTGTCAGTGACCAGATGTAGACATTTGTCTATTTGCCAGAAGTTGTTAAAATATTAAAGCACCCAAAATGTTACAGATACTGCTTTCTTTCTTGTGTGTAAAATATATTTTCTTTTAATTTCATCAAAG
>JAHPZR010002441.1:82500-105427 GCA_019787425.1 Platygyra sinensis
GAATATATTGTTTAGATGACCCCAGACACCAGGTCAATACCTCCCCGATTTAGTGAAAGAACCAACGTAAGAGTTAGGAAATACTGAAATACGGATTATTTATCAGGAGTTTTACGATAATTACTTGATTACAAAACGATAATTGATAATATAGTGTACTTTCGAGTTTACCTCGTTGGAATATGAAGTTAACAACAATACTTACAAATGATTTAAAAGAAATTACTTTGCACACATCTTCTTATCGAGTTTTCCCTTGGACACATTCTTACCCTGCACTGGCGCTTAGTTTCTTTATACCTTTTCTCATCAGATTACAATTTCTTTTATGATCATTGTTTTATGACTCCTCTCGTAACGGGGCACTTTTTCATGATATGCGTTAGTCACACCCGAAACATTTGGCGCTTTATGTGGGGAGGGGGGGGGAGGGGGGAGGGGAGGAGAAATAAGAAAAAGATGCCCCGTTATGAGGTCGGACTGTTTTCTTTTAGAATTTCAACGAAAATGCTCAGCAATTTACCCATTGAATGTCGCGTCCTGCACAACAATCAGCTTAATTATTGAATTATAGGAAGAAAGGTACAAAATACCGATACCGAGGCCCGCTCTGGTATCTTTTACAAAAACTCTCAAACAAATTATAAGCGATTTTAAACCCAGCATTCACCCATCTTCGTAACTTTCGGGGAACAAACTGAACTCTGACATAAGAAGATGTATACAATTTTCAAGAATTGTAATGATTTTTTTTATATAATACCAGTCTAGCTGGTAAAAAGCTTACTCTTTTGAGTTAATGACAACAATTTTAAAGCTTCACAATGTACATAATATTTACATTTAGTCATTTCCGTAATACATATCCATATTTATATCAAATTTCATGTGTCACATCCGATATGCAATGCTTGGAAACCTGGTTGTGGGACTCCATTGAATGGACACCCACAACTTGGCTCGCTGTAAGCTTTTGACAAGAACTTATTTATACCTCTCACAGTAACTGCTGGTTTCACCCCATAAACAGTTTGCCCCCACATCGATTCAATCTGATCAAGTGCACTCCCAACCAAAATCAAGTTCTTCACAACCAGATTGAGTTCAAAAACTTATAGCGATTTCAGATGGGGACAAACACTGTGGGGGGAAGGACTCAGTATGGGGCAAAACTGGCATCCATTTCCCTCTCACTAACGAGAAGGCTAAGGCCAGGAAGGCTGAACCCCTGTTGCAAAAGCTTGGAAAAATATGTTTATATATAATCTTCACTGCGCTTGGATCAGAACAGCTTGAGATGGACAATTGTTCCCAATCTCCTGTTCAATACTCAAGTAATAGATCACAATTGACTGCCTTAATTAGCATGTCACTTCACCAATGTTTTGTCAAAATAATAATTAAAATAATGAATAATCTCTGAACGTATATCCTGGATATACCATACTTTCTCCAAGCTATTCAAGATATGAACTATTTCAGTCATACTCTATGGAATTAATGTTAACTTAACTTTCTTTTTTTATCAATACATTTACACTATGCTTTTCACGTAAGAATATATATATATAACAATTACAAAAAAATATATAATGACAAACTTCCAATTCCAAGAAAGATATTTTAAATTGTAGGTTAACTTTAGATTGTTTTAGTATTTTAATCACTATTAGTGATATTACTGTTAGAAAGACAATTGTCCTTCTTTCATATATTTTTGCTTTGAATTTGTATTGTTTTTTTGTTTCGTTTAATGCATCTTATGCCAAGAGAAAAGGAGTCTTGGATAATGCAATCACAGTAAGACACTTGCTTACCTGCCAATACCTCAACACAAAAAAATAAAGCTCAACAAAAATTGGAAGTGGAAATAGACCTAGTTATTCCTGATTGAATAAATTACATATAAATTATACCAGTATCATCAACATTGCAACCTTAACCTTGTTTTAAGCAAATTCAACCTTTTCACGAGATCCTCTGTCATCAAAGACTTTAGTGGTCTCATCATCATCAAAGTCTTCCTCCAGAGGCTTGGTAGTCATATCTTTGTAGTAGCTGATACTAGTTCCTCTGTAGAAACGAGACCGGCTGCGTATATACCAAGTAGCAACACACACAAGGATGATAACCAGGAACACCACAATAACAATACCAGCTATCACTCCCGCAGAAAGACTTCTTTTCTCCAATTCATCAGCTGAAAAGTAAAGTGATAAACACAGGATATTACACGGTGGCGAGAAGATATGAGTTTTATGTTTGAGTGGCAAGAACAATATCTCACAAGTGAGCGAAGCAAACGAGTGAGATATTGTTCTTGCCACAAAAACAAAATTCATATCTTCGAGCCAACGTGTAATGTTCTTTTTATTATATGGAGAAACCAATTCAAAAGCAAAAGGCCGGAATCGTGACGTCATTGAACGATACGACACTCACAAAGGTGACATACGGAAAATACACCACTCAGGTCCGGATGATGTGGCGTATGGAATCTACGAGTCGTTTAGTTCCAGTAAAACACTCTCCTCCATATAAATAATATGTTTTATGTTCACCTGTTAACGTTTTTAGCAAAATTTATACAGAGATTGTGATTCTACTGGATATGACAAGAAGTTAGTAGTACTTGTACACCTGAGCAACAAGTATTCTGATATCCCTGCTCTGTCGCCTTTTTATTGTAAGCACTTTCAGATTTCTTTCTAACTGAATGATACCTCATATCTATATTTTCATAATGGCAACCTCTGGCTTATGGAATACTGTATTTACTTCATAACCTAACAACCATCATCAGCTAAAGACAAACTTTGCACTTGTTTTCATTGGCATAATTTTCATTTATTACCATACCCAAGTTTGCCATTTACCCAGTCAGAAGGCCAAAGCTTGCCTCTGTGGTATATAGTACAGTCAGTGATACCAGCATTCCAGGTTAATATTAGCAATTATTGAATTTAGAGTATGAAGAATTCTGCAGATCAAGGAGGGTGTTATCCACAGAGGCCAAAGGCCAAGGTGGATAACACCCTCCGAGATCATTAGTGTAGATAGATTTATTAGACATGTAAAGCACTTTTGATCTTCTATTGTAAAAAGCGCTATAGAAATATTGGGACACGTTCGTTTGGGATATTCTGGAATAAGAATATATTCCGGCTATTCTGCTCCTGGAAGCAGAATAGCTGAATGGAAATCCAGGTATTCCGGAATGAGAATAGCTCCCAAACAAACGCTTACTCGCATTATTCCAATTATCCTTATCTCCGGATTGATCCCAAACGAACGCACCCTTAAATATTATTAAATATTATTAATATTATTCGTTCAAAATATTTTCCTCTTCAATGAGTTTTGCTATTTTGCTCTTTGTTTTTCTGCTCACCAAGAATACCACAGCCTCTTCCCAGGTTCTCTCGGTCAACGGTTCAATAATCTACAGCAGTCTGCACTTTTGAAGTCGTTTTGACGTCATCAGTTCAATAATTTGCAGCGGGCTGTACTTTGGTCATTATTGTTCAATATTTGGTCAACAGCAGCTGGTTATGGTGAATTATGTGTGTAGTTTTAACCAATCAGAAACAGGGAAATAGTTTGAATGTGTGGTTCCAGAAAATATCTATAAACCAACCACAGAGGGAATTGGAAATTCCGAAGGGGAGGGGGGTCAAAGACCCAGGAAATTCCAGAGGGGAGGCGGGTTGTATGATCGAATTAGTTTCCAGAGGGATTCCTGAGGTCCTTTGATTCAATACGGATTTGAGTGTCGATCAAGCTGTTCAAAAATCCTTTCTTACCTGTCAAGTAGAACTTTCACATGAAAAATAGTGGCTTGAATACTTGTATTTGACTCCTATATTTGAAATACATTTTCTTTCTTCAAAAAGCACTTTGGAAGCTAAGAAATGTGAAGAAGGTGTCATTGCGTGGCAATGGCTGCCATTATTTGTTACCAGTCCACATGGAGTTACCTTCTGGACCGAAAAGCACTAGAGACTAGCCTAGTTTGTTTTCGCATCGGTCTTCAAAGTGGCAGTCGATTTTGTTGTGAAAATTAGTTTCTTCTTAAACATAGAAATGATGTTACGATTTCGCAAACTTGAGAATTTCTTATCCCTGGTTATCTCTGTCTATTTGTATGTAATTTTGCTGCAAAATTGGCTTTCGTCCTGAGTCTGTTGGCGATCATGTTCGCAGTACAAGTATGGTATCAATTTCATCCACACTGATTTTCAGTCCTTCAATGGAAATTGTACCACATTTGCAAAGGGAGTTAGTCATGTAGGAAGGTAATTTGATAAGTTTACATTTCATCTTTTCTTTTAAAGCATGTTTCACTGCTGAATGCTTTCTTTGTTAGTGTCTTCAGATGTAGATCGATGTTGCAATCGATAAGAATATTAGTAGTTATGTGCAATGCAAATGGCTAAATGTTTGGAGCGTTCACTTTTACTTTAACACACTTTCTTGCCAAAAGTATTTTTTCCAGAGGGTATGGGGGGTGTACAAAATAGTAGTGGAAATTCCGAAGGGGTGGGGGGTTATTTCAGTGATCAAAAAATGGAAATTCCGGGAGGAAGGGGTGGGGGGGGGCTTACGCGAAATTCCCTCTGTGGTCGGGGTATGGATATTTTCTGGAATCACACAATGAATAATAATATGAATTATTACATGGTCACAAAAGGACTGGGAACTACCAAATTCACAAATTTCATTGGTTGAAATCGATACTGAAGTGGTCTAGATTTTTGCCATCTACACTGCCATTTAGACCAGTAATGTTTTGAGGTTTCAAGGCTATTTTCTTATAAAAGTATAATAATTATTTATGAAAGTGCCAAAAGCCTGATGAGGAAAAAAACTAAAGAGGATGAGCAAACTTTGGCAGAATTAAATTCAGCTCATTGCCATTCACAAGCAAAATTTCAGCTAGTAGAAACCAGTTTCATTAAACAAATTATATTGTTTGTGTTAGCCATAATGATAATAAACATCTTATTTACCAAGCTTAGCTGGTCTGTATGGGAGAATCTTAACCTTGGTCATATGTACAAACCTCACAGCCTTTGGTTTGTGCTCATGACCTCTGTCAAGATTCTCCTATATAGACATCCTGTTTGGTAATAAGAGCTAATTCTTACCTTTCCTAAATTCAACATTTCCTTCAGTTGTGTTGTAAGTACTAGAACTCTCTGTAGTTGGTTCACTAGAAGGTTTGGAGACTGGTATGTTGGATGTGGTAGAGTTTGGAGTTGCATCGGATGGTTTCTTTGTAGGCTTGGACACAGGTACATTAGACCTCGTAGTACCTTGAGTCGTTTTTGCTGTGGATTTAGGCACCTGAGCTGTAACTGCAGTCGATGCCAGTGTTGTTGGTTTAGATTCAGATGATTTTGTACTAGGGGTTGGCTGGCCTGTGATAGGAGTTCCAGTACATGTTCTGCCATTGTCAGTTGTGTTCATGCCATTTGGGCAGCGGCATGTATGAGACTTGATCTCAATATTGGCTAATAGGCACAAGTGGCTGCAATTACCATTGTTCACTTCACATGGGTTGGAGGCTGAAGACAAAGCATATTTTAAGCAAATTTTAAGTTCCTTGAGAGTGAAATCTCTACATGTGGTATATTTTGCCAACTATAATTTTTTATTATACAGCTATTTGCCAGTAAGCATGAATGGAATACTTCCAGTGATCATAGATATGTTGAGAGTTTTGGAGTACCCCCCCCCCCCCCCCGGGGTTGCGCAATTTTAATTTCTCATTGAGAAATACCACTTCTGATCAAAGGGTTTTATTAAATATTTTTATTTGCCACATGAAAGAATATTACAAAAAGTAGAAAAGGACTTACACTAAAGTGGCAAGGAGACCTAAAAGAAACTAGTAAGGAAGCTTATGGTTACAAGTAAAGGCCTCCTCAAGTTATATAGTTGCAAGAATTAAGAAAATGCAGGACAACAAAATGCAGACAAATAGAAAGACAATTAGTGGCATGCCTGGAAATAAGCTGATGTTTTGCAACATTGCCAGAATATTTTCTGCCTGTTTCCCAAAATAACTACCATAAGTAGCTTTATATGCAGTGACAGAAAGTGTCAGTTAGTAAAAGCATAACAAGGTAATATCTTAACCCACGGAACAGAAGACAAACCTGTAACAGTGCAAGAGGGCAATGGAAATAGACAGAGAGACCCAAATAATGAGGTTGTGGATAGCTACAAGATTACTTACCATTTGGCTGACGAAGAGGATGATACACATGAATGTCCATATGGGACCAGAGGGTGGGCTTGATCTTTTGTTTATCTCTGCCAGTGAATTTGTTTACTTTTTTGATTCCCTTGCCAAACTTGAACCAATCTGTGTAGTACAAGTGGTTCTCAAACACACCCAGTCCAAATGGGTGATGTGGAGCAATTCTGGCAATGACACGACGGTCAGAACCATCATACTTACACGACTCTATCTTCTTTAACCTAAAAGAAGAGAATCTGTTTAAGTACAAGGAAAAAGAAGAGTCTGAGTTCAACCCTGGTGGCCCATCAGGTTGGTGCTTATTTCCAGTATCCTCTATAATTCTTGACATAGTGTTACTTAATTTTGTCAAAGAATTACCTTCGTTTGTCAACATGGGTTCAAATGTAGACAGGAACACCTCAACTACACTTACTTAGCATCAGCCCAAAATAGTCTTTTCAGGGTGTAATCAATTGCCAAGCCATTTGCCCAGCCAATCTGATCAGAGACGATCACTTGTCTTGTATTAGAGTCTCCATCCATGCCTGCCTTTTCAATCCTTGGGTGATCCCCCCAGTCAGTCCAAAACAGGTTCCTAAATAATGTGGAATACATAACAGAACAAATAATATTACGTGCAAAATACTCCTGATGTCCATGAAAAACTGACATCCTACATATCTCATTTTCCCACATATTATAAGGTTGGATAACAAAATACATGTACTGCAAAATTATGATGTCAGGCCTCACAAAAGACTCTAGAAAATTTTTTTCTACATGTTTTGTTGGTATGAAAAACATAACACATGATTCCCAAAACGCTGAAGAGTCCGTTTTTAGAAATATAAATTTCTTGTGGGAGGCAGGGTGGCCTCATGGTTAGTGCGCTCGACTTTGGAGCAAGAGGTCTCAGTGCCTCTCTCCACACAGGTGTATAAATGGGTACCAGTGAATTGTTGGGGAAACCTAACAAATTGCAGGGCAGTGACCAGCGATAGATAGACTAGCATCCCGTCCAGGGGAAGTAGAAATACTTCTAGCCGCTTCATGCTACAGAAACCGGGATATGCCCGGACAGCTATGAGCCAGTCTTGGCTCCAAGGCTTCACTTTTTCTTAAGGCTGCATGCACTCTCGAAATGTTTGAGCATGGGAGAAACAATCCAATTCATGACCAGTTGTAACAATATGGCAGTACATCCCTACCAACAACATGATAATCTTTCTGTTACTATAAATATAGCTTACCCATATAAGGGATCCACCACAATGGCTCTGGGTTCATCTAATCCAGAACTGAAAAGGGTGAGTCTATTAGAACCGTCAAGTTCTGCCACTTCAATCATGTTGTAGCCTCCATCTGTCCAGTACACTTTTTTCCCGACCCAGTCAACAGCAATGCCATCAGGAGTGTGAACACGGGACACAATTTGGTCGCAGTCAACTGCAATAAAGTAACGACACACTGATATTAAATACTGGAGGATTGAGAGAGTCTGTTGACTTGGTTTTTTTTCCAGTAATGTACAAGCAAACAACAGACACCACCTTAGTCATTATAAATACTTCACTTAATGAAATTACACTCCTAGCAGTATGCAGAATGCTTGTCACATGAACCTGTACAAGTTTAACAGCCTTTGCTATCAAATTTCTATAGCTCAGTGGTAGAGCATCTGGACTAGTAACCAGGTCTCAGTTTCAACAACTATCTACAAATCTTTTTTGTCCAGTATTCCTGAGTCATTTTCAACATTAAAGTTAGGGATGGCAGATTACTGTTTGTAGGCTGGGTGACAGTAGCAAACACACATTTAGAACTTAATTGGGACGATTGCCTGTGCAAATATTAATTATGATGAAGGCATCATACAACCCCTGTTAGAATAAACCCTTCTCCATGTTCTCTAGCCAAAATGCAAAGAGGAAAAATACAGTGGTTTAGTGTTGTGGACTACCTGCATCTGATCCTGGGCTTGGAATGTGAGCACGGCATATCTTCTCATCTCTCACATCTGTCCAGTAGACATAGTTGTTGTAGTAGTCATAATCAAGACCAACAATACCTTTCTGGCCAATGACAATGTCAGTGTACTCATTGGAGCTAGAATCCAAGGGAAGCTTGCGAATGCTGTGTTGTGTTGAAAACAGCAGGTATGGTGTATGCTCTGCATGTAGCGGAAAGAAAGCAAACTACATTAATCTGTTATGTGTTAAATGCTAACACTGTTTGGTGGTTGTGATTATTTGACAAATAAACAGCCCACTTAAAACATCTAGAAGTACATGTCGCAGCAGTTTAACATTCTAGTGCTTCCATCCTAAGTAATCAAAATTAAAAGCCAAGGCCACTCGATACTGTCAGGTTTGTAATACTTCCACTTTGAATCAAATTATAAAGTGTTACCTAGGGCTCTGCATGTCTTTTTATCAGGCTCCAAACCATACCTGGTTTACAAGTACACTTGTAGCTTCCTTTTGTGTTGGTACACTGTTGTGTGCACTGTCCATACATATCACACTCATTGATATCTGAAAAATGCAATTTGTAATTTAATGCCATGCACATATTTTTGGAACAAGATAAGTTTGCTTGCAAGAAGGAGAAGGATGGAGACTCCCATATCCAGGGTTTTCAAATTTAGCTGGTGCCCGGCGCAAGTCACCGTGTCACGTATGCTATATAATCTGTCACAAATACTACCCGACTTAGATCGCTAAGAGATAAGTCTTTGCCAGTTTTGTTTTAAGCCACGGCGGCACGCTCTTAATTATCGTAGTTTCCTTTCTATTATCAACCAATTTTCCTTCGTTTTGGATTGTACACCAGTTAGCCATATGTTTCCTGTTTGGCGACGTTCCACTATTGAGCGTCCCCTTTTTGCTATATCATAAGGAATGCTATCTTCCATTTAAGTCAGTTGGAGTTACGCTATCACGGGAGAAAGAAGTCTTTCGGAGTTTACTAACTATCGGAGTATTATTGGAGTACTGGAGTTACTTTAGACTTTAAGGCAGTACCAGACGCAAGTTCTGTCCGTTTATATTACTTTATTGTTTTTCCTTTTAACACATCTTTGTAAATCTTGTAAATTCTAGCTCTCTTTTAATTACGCACTGAAATCTACTCTTTAGTTTTCACCGCACGTGTACGATATTTGGGCAAGTTAACCCTAATAAAAGCTGATCAAGGGAAGCCTGCCTAATTGTTCTGACACCGTGTGGTTGACGCTCGACGATCTCAATGTGCACCACGTGCTAGCCACTTGGGTTCGTTACACACCGGCTACTTCAAGCGTTTGCGTCGGGTACTTTTTGTATTCCAAATTTTATTTAACTACACAATTCTGTTTCACCAGGTAATCGTGATCTGATCTTTTTGAGGAAGTAAATAAACGCACACTGATGAAAATAATCATCAAACAGTGCGGCTATTACATGTACCTTTTGATCTTCAAAGTGAGAGTGTTTTTAGCGGGAAAGTCTGCTCATGTCATTTGAACGTGCATGTATCAGCGCAGCAGCAGATTTGTTCTCATGTGAAAGTTTCAACACAAAGCGGAGGCAGCAAACAATGTTGTCTTTCCTTTCAACTGCCGAGAAGTCTCAAAGACCAACAGGTAACAATAACTTTAGGAATAAGAGTTAACAAATGTTACGGGTTTTTCCAGTTCTGTGAGTGATGACACAACAGTATCCATAGCTGCATCCGCGTGGTGAATGCGAAGGCAGTCTTCCTCGTGAAATGTTACTCATTATAGTCTTGACTGCACCAAATGTGTTTTCAAGGAAAGGCTGAAAGAAGTCCTTAACAATAAAAGCCTTCAACAGAAAAAGTTTTGTGAATTTCAGACAAATCAAAGTGCGAATTGAAGTACAAACAAAACGGGACCGCTGACTTTGTTGTGATAATAATTCATGTATGTAAAAGGAAAGATATCAACGAAAGCCGCTTCGTTCTTTAAGAAAGCAAAAACGATCTTGAGTTGGAACTGCAGGAAAATGCATTTTTGGGGTCGAAACTACATATTAAATGTTTTTCTCTAGAACTGAATACAAGGAAAATGATTGTATTCATTTTGTAAGCTTCACTGGTATTAGGGTGTAAAGAGTAAACAGTCAGTAAAAATTGCCATTGCATGTTTCCATGACTAGAGACAAAACAATTGCAAACTTTTGCTTCAAGCAGATTTTTTCGAATGTCTGCCAATATTTTGTAGCTATCTTTTACTACAAAACACAAAAAAACTGTTTATCTTTAACTTACATAACTGATTTGAAATGTTATTGTATTACAGCTCATTTTATATTGCAATTCAATTGGAGGTACAAGAAGTCGATGTAATAATAACCACTTACTAACCGAGCACGAGGGCCGTACTGGGGAATATTGGCCCAAGGTTGTGCCAGTACAGACCGAGCGAAGCGAGGTCCATACAAAAACGACCGAGGGCCAATATTCCCCAGTACGGCTCAAGCTAGCTAGGTTAGTAAGTAGTTTATAATAGGACACTTGGGCCATGCTTGTTTTGAATTTGCCGGCTTTCGAAAATAAAAATACACAGCTGATGACCGTTTCCATGGAAACGGTCCGTATGGCAAAATCCTGAGCAGAAAGAACTAATCAGAATGCTTGGATTTACCTTGCCATATAATGTAAAAGCATTCCGTACCATTTTTGTAAAACTTTGAATCACTGCAACTAAGTTTACAAAGTTTTTCAACACTAACCCTTGTTAACAAGTGTACAGTGGCGTTCAACAAAATCAGTTAGGGGTGCAAAAAAATGGGAATAAACTTGAGTTCATTTAATCAAAGCACCCTGATTTTCAAAATTTTTCGGGGGAAGCTCTCCATTCCTCTCTGCAGAAGGGGAGGGGTGCTCCCCCCACTCCACAAGGTTGCCGTTATCGCGATGAGATAGTGCTCTGGCTACTTTACAATTTCCTTGTGCTACTTTTTTTCCATTTGAAAACCCTGCATATCAAAAGCTAAATCATGGCTTTTGGTCTCAGTTACAATGTTCAGGATGAAACCCCAATGTTTAGGGTGAAGTCAAAGAAATAATTTCAAAAACACAAGTGGTATCTTTTAGGTCTGGTGAAACAAGGCTCTACCTGGCACACCCAGATCTGTCTCTCTTTATGGGTACAATTCAAGTTTTCCCCAACCTTTTTGAAACTCTAGTTAAAGTGTTTTAAACAAGTATGAAAGAACTTCCACAGTTGGCATCATTTTGTCGAGTTGTCAAAATACTCTCTCAAAAATGTGTACAGTAGCTACTTCAAACTTGCTTAAAAAATGACTACATTCTAGTGACATACCATCGCATGTTCTCTTGTTTTCAGCCAAGGTGAAGCCAGGATGACAGGAGCATTCATAGCCAAATGTTAGATCAGTACAAGTATGCTGGCAGTGGCCATTATGATCCATACATTCATTAATATCTGAAAACCGACACAAAACCAGATCACAATAACTACATTGAGCACTGCTTGTTTATAAAAGTTCACATTTGCTAAGAGGATAATATTAATCAATCTAAGTATTTATTGCTTAATCATAACACTCCTAAATATTGTTGCAAAACTCAAAAGTGCAATTAATTAATTAACTTACTGCAATTCTGTTCTTCATCCTCTCCATTGGGGCAGTCTTTTATTCCATTGCAGAGTTCGGTTTTTTCAATGCATGATTGTGAGCTTACACACTTGAATTCTTCATCTGCACATGTAACTATTACAGAAAATAAAATATTAACTTGTTTTCCTTTCTTTTCTTTTCCTCTGAGATTCAAAATGTGGGGATAAATGTCTATGAAATACTCCTAGAAACTTAAGAGTTGAGATTTCAAGAGAACAAGTTATACAGAGTATGTGTAAGTACATTTAAGATAATTTTTGTGTATCACTGTATGAACCACAGAATATTACCACTGAATGTATGTATTACTTAAAACCAAATTGAATGCTGCTTCTGAATGGTTCCTAACCAAGCTATTAACTCACCACAATTTGACTCGTCTGAGCCATCCTCACAGTCTGAAGTCCCATCACATTTTTTAGAGCTAAGTATACAACCTCCACCATGACAAGAAAACTGGTCACTGGTGCAGTTTCCAACAGCTACATGAACAAAAACCATGCAGTTTAATTAGGCTCGAGTCAAATCACTAACCCACTGAGAGGTTATACCTCTTGCTAACTGAGTTCAAGTTCTGTGCTGTATGCAAGTTAACAAACCAAGTTTTTCCCCTTGATTAATGGCCTAACTGCAAAACATGAGGGCCATAAATTGAAGGGGAGAAGTTGCAAGTTACAGTATTGAGAGAGAAGACAAGGTTGGTACGATATTTACTCTATCTCTACTGCATCTCTGATGGGTTTGCAAATAATTTCTATTTGCATGGAGTAAACAATAAAAAAAGAAAAAGAAAGTAACAGAGTTTTTGACTTTTACATGCTTTACAAGTTAACACTTGGCAATAAATCAGGAAACATTGTGGCAACAACAACAGCTTTGAATTTTAGTGAGCAGTGCATTGAAATAAGGCCTTTTAAATTGGCCATGCAATCACAGTGTGCAAATAAAACTGAGGGCATTAATAATTCTTAAGATCCCCTCATTTGTCCCCAGGAGTTTTTATTGAGGTATTAGAAGTGTCAGTAGTAACCATTGGCAAGACATTATAGTAATGCCTTATGGCAACCCTGAACTCAAGTGGAAGATATGATCTTGTTTACTACCTGTAATTGTATATATTAATTGTTTTTATTTTTTCGACAGAATTTATAATATAAAAGAAATCTGTTTGACTTTGCGCAAATCATCTATACTTACGGCATTGTTGCTCATCAGATCCATCAGGACAGTCTTCTTCCCTATCACACCGCCAGTGGCCTTGAATGCAGTGTCCATCAGCACAGCGAAACTTTTTTGCTGAACAAGTGGATGGACCAGATGTTATATTTGCACAACCAGCTTCATCTGACCTATCAGGACAGTCTTCATCTCCATCACATCTCCAGCGCATTGGAATGCACTGCTGATTTCTACAAGTGAACTGGTTTGAACTGCAGGTTTTGGAAGCTGAAATTGAGTGAAAAATAGACAACAAACTTCATGTAAGACTATGTTTCTCTCGAGACAAAACAGGTTTGAGCCGGCTTAATCTACAAAACGAAGACCCCATTGATTTCGCGTTAGTTGACAATGAACAAAGCATTTAAGAGAGGGTCCTTCGTTTTGTAGTTTGAGCTGGCTTAATTCCGCGTCAGGGGAAAAGCGTTGACCCGGCTTGACTGGCTCTGGTTTGGTTTGATAGGCCTGTAAAAAAACTAGTCTTCGTTTTTGGGTCTTAGGTCTTCGTTTTGTAGACACCCTTTGAGCGGTACTGTATATTAATAATAATGAATTAACATTTTATCTTTTTAATATACCAATTTCATTACATTAAAATTCAGCACAGACCTCAGCACAAGGCTCTGGGGAAATAAACCCCTTTAAACTCTGTAGTTGTTTCCCAGAGCTTAATGTACTGAAGTTTTTTGTGATAGACCAAGGCTGTTTATATATTGAAATTGGCAAAAAAAATTGAAATTGGTCTATTAAACTTGCATAATTCACTCAGGTTCTCTCCGTATAATCTTTGACTGTTATTTCTGGCGAATAAATTGTATCATTCAATACTTTCTCACCTTACATTCAAAACTAAGCCTAATATAAAGTTCTAAATTGGTATGTGCATGGATAGCAACAACCTTCACTTCAACAGGTTAACTGCTAACAGTTAAATCAATTGGCTCTTAAATTGGCATCTTAATAATATACAATAAATATTATTGTATATATGACAAGTCCACTCACGAAGACCTTCCAAACCAAAAAAACTGGTCTTTGTGTATGCCCAAATTAAGAGTTCATTATTGGGCAAATTATACATGCTCACATTATGTAGACATCTATTCATTTATAACATGTGCAAGCATTACACTAAAATATAGTAGCTGCCACACACTACATCTTCTTGGCTACAGAATAAACTGTTTCTTACTGCACTGCTGGGGATCTTCATCTGAGTTGTCTCCACAGTCATTATCTCCATCACATAACCAAGAGCGAGACACACAATGGCCACTGGAACATGAAAAGTCATTAGATGAACACGTTGCTTGTTCTGAAAAACAAAATACAACACAAATATTCAGAGTTTTACAGTGTCTCAACCTTTCTCAGAAACAGTGGCACATCAAAAATCAGTGGCACAACATAACTGTGAAACAATAAGTGATCTCTTTAGACTTCATTTCTTAGCTTGAACAAACATCTTGATCAAAAGTTCTAAAAGCAACAATTGTCCTACAAAAGTGACTACCATTTTATAGGCAGTGATAGAAATATACACAGTGGAATTTTAACATGTCAAGGGTTGTTACTTTTGGAACATTTTAGCAATAATGTAGTCCCTTAAAACTATTTAGGGACCTTTAGATCGGAGGATGAGGACGACTACGAGTACGAGTTTTCTGTTCTGAGCACGCGCACTTCGAAAAAATGTCGGCCTCCAAAACCTTCTGCGCATGCTCAGTACGGAAAACTCGTACTCGTAGTCGTCCTTGTCCTCCGATCTAAAGGTCCCTATTGTGTTAGCCAGTGTACAAAACAAGTGTAAAATTAAAATAATAGAGTTAAATAGGTCAGCCATGACTTAACATATCAAGAGTTGAAAACAAAGTCCATAAATGTCAGTGTAAACATATCAGGTCTGCGGTTATAGGTCTCGCGCATGCGTTATGCAAGGGCAGATGGTAGGCTCGATGTTGCGCGGTTATCTCATTCTTGCTTGATGAGTCCTGCTTATACTACTGTTTGTAATAAAAGTTGGCAATAACCGAGGCCCACAGAATCTCTTTACAGTCAGAAAACGACTAATCTTTGACCAAAAATTTTAAACTTCATATTGCTTCAAAGAGAGAGTAGGTTTCTTTAATACCTCCACCGGCTTCAGCGCACTGAGCCTCGTCAGAATTATCACCACAGTCATCTTGTTGATCACATTTCCATTGGGCTGAGATGCATTTGCCATTAGCACATTTAAATTCTTGGGGTCCACATGTTATGTTTCCATCTGAAAAGCATGCAGTACATTTATATTTAAAAGGGACCGTTGTTTAGAAAATATCCAATACCTACTCACTACCAGGACATTTCCATGAGGAAAACTTTTAGCGTTGTTAATTTGCAAGTACCTAAAGGAAAAGGTCAGGGTTTATCAAGATTCTGAGGCATCAGCATGAACACAGAAATCAAAACAGCCTGCGAGAGTGATTTTATTTTTTGCATTTCCTTTGGTGAAATTCCTTTAATTTTTACAAAATAGTAGTACTTTGTTTTTTGTTGTTTCCGGAAGTCTATGTGACAACTATTTGTGCTAAAGAATAAGACAACAATTTTCCAAAAAAATAAAGAAACAGACTGTTAAACAACTGAAAGGAATTAGAGAAATTTAAGCTACATACAAAAAAATTACTAAACATAACCAAAGATCTTAATTGCTTTCGAGAGCCTTTTTTAAGGCAAGACAATTTACTGCTTCTTACATAATTTAATTTTGATCAGTTTGAATGAACTAGAAGTAAAACCAAGAACAAAAAGCCAACTTTTAATTATCACCCTTCAACACACCCAGATATGTTCACCAATGCTAATAAGATGCATGCTCTTTATGATAATTGCATCACAATTTGTAAAAGTCACCAAACCATGCATAGTAATATGGGGTTTTCTTTCACACTTTCCACACAAGGACTCCTGGTTTTCACAGGCAGGAAACACTATGATTTGAAATTCTTTATAAGAAAACTTTCCACAAGGTGGTCAACCAGCTGGGTAAAATAATCTTCACAGCTGGTCAATAGACCATAAGGTACGGAATAAATTATGCAGGGATGCAAACAATTCGACTTCCAAAACAAAGGAACTCTTCCCAGTCCAGCTGGGTTCAATTTTGTTTTTAAAGTCTCACTGCATGGCCTGCTTCCTACCATAATTTATTCTGTACCATGTGACTGGATCCTGCAAAGAGCCTATTGACCCGGTGCCCCATGCCCTTATGAAACCCTCAATAATATGGAAATGAGACTTTGTGATGCTTCTCACAAGGAGCATGCATCCATTAGCAATCAGTACTGGACATACAAGACACACCACACCATAAATGATCACCCAATAGAGATTAATCTTAAAACTATAAATTAAAAGTTTCCATATACCGCAATTGCGCTCATCTGACAAATCAGAGCAGTCATCATCTCTATCACACTTCCACGTTGATGAGATGCACCGTCCATTTGCACACTGAAATTGATCTTGACGACAAGTTGGGGGAGCTATACAAACAATCAAAAGCAACCTAAATATCACATTTTCACGGTACATTTTGTTGATTTTAACCCATTGACTCCTGTGCTGGCTATAACTGGCCAGGAAAAGCATTGGCCTTTGCTCCACTAAATACTTTTGACGTCATAACCTTTTATCAAAATTTGCATCTACAGTCATGTTCTGCAGGAAGAAAAGATCTTTCCAATGATACACATTCATGTATCACAGTGATTGGCTCAATGGAGCTCAAGTGTTGGCTTCAAGTAGGACACTTTAGGACAGCTTAAATACAGTGAGCTGCTGGCCTCATTGACTGTTCCATATTTTTAGATGTTGAGATTGATAAAAGCACACGGCATGTTTGTATTTTGTGTTTTCGAGCTTATTTGGTTTCTCTGTGATCTAGGAATGAAAAACTTGTACGTACATCGTGTATCTGTCTATTTTGTTTGCTAGATTCTTTGTACACCGTATTATTTCCTAATTTCAGTGTATTGTATTTATTTCAGTGAATCATTCGTTCGTTCGTTGATTAGCTAGTCTATTTGTTTGTTCTGGTTCATTCGCTTGGCAAGATGGAAGTTTGTTTGCTGATTTACGTGAAATAATAATAACGGTCAACGCTTATCAAAGTATTCAGTTGTCCTTGATCAAGAAGTGGAGACACTGGGTCTCTACATTAAGATATGCACAAAAATGCTCAGAAATTTGGGTGAAAAACACAAAGCAAAATTTTCTGCAATGAAACTTAGCTACTCCATGGCAAAAACTGCCCTTCTTGATGATGCTTTCCCAGAAATTTTAAACTGAAAACAAGCCCAGTAGAAGGTCAGCCTTTGCTGCAAAAAGGTAAGTGTGATGATCCTTATGACTTCAAGGAACGACATGAACAGCACAAACTCAACTCAGCTTTAATGTCGGCCATGTGGACCACACCGACGCGACACAGGAAAACTACATTACTTGTGAGCCCGCACTCTAACTCAGCAGTATTGCAGCATAATGTCACGCATATTGTCACGGTAAGAAAAGGACAAAAGGAAAGGTGAAAAACAATTTTAAAAAATGCAGATCACTTTCCCGTGCAAAAAAACAAAAATTTTGATTTCTGTATATGTCTGAACAAAAATGTTTGTAAAACATGGTGCCAAAAGTAGAAAAAAAGGCATGCTGTTGTGTTGCAAATGCCATTTTGAGTAGATTGAAGCTAATCTGCTGGGCTCCCACATCCAGGCAAAAAATCTACTGCAAAATGTCCAAGAAATGCATTTTTGCAAAAAGCTCTGGGAGTCAATGGGTTAAACCAAATATAACTTAAGAGAGCCTAAAAATATAACACATTATATATTAATTACTGTGTAATTTGTCAGCTTAAAAATGATTTACTAACAAGCTTGATGGATTTAGTCTGTCTAGTTGCATGCTCAATAGAGCTAGCAAGTACATATCACTAATTATTGACAATGTGGTATATTCTTAACAAAAACCCTTATATATTACAGCCATAAATTAAAGCTAAACTTTCAACATGTTTAAAATTAACAGCTGCTAATTTAAAATAAGCTCTTTTCTGGTGTATTTAGGTGGCTGAAAACTATAATAACAATTGCATATCCTTTGTTTAGTGGTGACAAGTTATTTTGCGGCGGTGTCTGTAATATACTGTTTGGTCTCTGACTACTGCCATGGAAGTCACCTTTACATGTGCTTAAAATGGACAGCCTTCCATCTGAGCCATAAACTGGTGAAAACAGGTTGAAAGGACACAACGGCATTTCTTCAATTTTAGAGGTCAGAACCTGTTTTCTTATAGTAGATTGCTTGGTCCTTGTTTAAATTCTGGTGTTCCAGTTATGAGGGCAGAAATGTAACTAAGGTTGTTTACATCTGTAGCGCATGAAGTGGTAACAAGACTGCTTTGGTGAAATAGGGCATATGCAAGTGCTTCCTCTACTCTGATCATGACAGGAGACCAGTCAGGATCAACTTGATCACTGACAATCTTGAATAATTTTTACTTACGACATCCATCTTCATCAGAATTATCCCACAGTCATCTTCTCCATCACACTTCCAACGAGCAACAATGCACTTTTCATTGGCACAGGAAAACTGATTGTCAGCACAAGGTAAGGTCGCTCTGTGATACAATAACGTGCAAGTCGTGGTGAAACTGGGAACAGTTGCCTCAGTTATTTTCTCACGGGACACTGGGGACAAGAATTTTTTCCTGTTTGAAAACTGTAAAGAAACCTGAATAAACTCTTCCTGGGGGTGTAATAAACAGAGGTCCCAAATTAACAAAATGGCAACCGAACAATCACACGTCTATCTGACTCAAAAGAAAAACAAAACATTCCAACCATGTCTTGATGTCTGAATTCAAAACAGGCTTTTATCGACAGGTACCTGTTAAATATAAAATCATAAAAAATCACACTAAAACTTTGACCTCGGTAATTTCTACTCTTCAATAGTCAATAGCCCCATGGCTGATGCAATAGCACGCGTAACATGGATGTGTGAACAGTAACTTCCTCTCTGATCCGTAGCAGACACCAGAAGCTAGAACACGTTGGCGGAAGTCTTTCTCACGAAGGAAACTGATAGTGGAGGAATATTTCCCTTTCAGTAAGCATGGGAAAAAGGGAACAAGTGTCGCTATCCCGCCCTTTTGCTCAATATTTCAAACGATGGTCTCCCAAAATGTAAACGCGACAGCGCCGATCAAAAATATTCCGCGATTTTAATAGGCTGTGCAATAAAAGACAATGCAGCGCGCCAAGTTTACATGTCACCCTTGTAAAATAGCCGCGAACAATTTTCACACGCTCGTGAATATCCCCAGCTTTATTTTTGAGTTACAGCCTTAATACACAACGAGAAAAAGATACAATTATTCCCACGGACTAGCAAAGGACTTGAGAAGCCATATGACCTTACTTACGAAAAGGATGATGAAAAACGCCGCGCCCGAGAAACACTTCATCAATGAAATACGTAGAACGCCCACGTGTTTATGCAGATTTGCATAAAAATGTCACTTCAAAACTTGCGGTTCAATACACTTAACTTTACCTAGGACTAAACCAAGAGAAATAATATATCCTTCATAAAATTTTGCAATGTGCGCTCAGTTAAACCTGTAGACCAACAATGCCTGTCAATAGTTAGAAAGATTTTGACATTTTTTGATTAATAGTCCGAAACGTAAAAAGTAAACAATGCCCGCTTTCAACGCCATCAATGAATAAAAAATGCCGCCAAAACATTTAGCGCGAAGAATTCTATTTCAATGGTAAAATGTTTGAAAGGAGCGAAAATGTATATAATTAGCGAATTTGATTTTAAAATAAATCTAATATTAAAACATAACTGGGGTTGTAATTTGATGGAAAGGAGTAAAGCGAAAACGATGTCTACCACGTTCCAGGAAGAAATAACCGCGCCATCGCCCAGACGGCGCTTTCGAGAAAAACTCCTGCTTTTAAACGAGTCACAAGGCTTCATTCCAGAAAAATGTTGTCCTTTACAACCCAGCGAGATACAGCAGGTTTCCGAATACGTTGTTGTCACAACACGTGGTCTCAAAGCTTTAGTTTGAAGCTACTACCAGAGTTTGCGTTAGTAGTTGTGAGACACTACAAAAGCAGACTGCCAGCACAACGTACAACGTTGGTGGGAAGAAGCATTTCACTTTTCGCTTCACAATAACGCGGGAAGAAAAAACGGCTATCTACAGCTCCGTCTCAAGTTTTACCCCCGGTAGATACTAGAAAATAAGGTTTGAACTCCTGAATTCGTTTTTAAGCCAAGTAGACCACGTTGACTTGGAAGGCAGTGCCGGTAAAACTGATGAATGAAGAATGAATGAAAACTCAATGTTTTGACAAAATGAGCGCATGCTACGCATGCTCAAGAGCGTGACGCGGGAAACTGATGCAATACCTTGTCATGTGACCTTGCCATCTGTCCAACCAGAAATATCTTAAATATTCCAACAAAATAGGCAAAAACGAACCTAAAAACCTTAAAAGGGATATTCGGGGTTTGGCTATATAGTGCGATCCTCTGCTGTGTTTTGTTGTCGTCTCCAATACACCAGCTGTCACAGGCATGAAAACATTTTAGATGGCCGGCCTCGGCACGCTGCACGCACGTTTTCCTGATGGATTCTTTCAGATGCTTTTACACGCCGATGTGAAACATGTTCGTAAAATAAACAAAAAGTAATGTAAGAAGATACTATAGCGACGCGGCTAATATTGATTTCAGGAGTTCTGGTAGTCTTCACGACGTCAGTTAGATCGTTAAAAAAGTTAAACAAATATAATCAGACGGATTGCGAGTCTACATCCCCTCGCCTCTGGCTTGGGGTTGGTCTGGTTTAATATGTTCCACTAGAATGTGGAACCATCGTGAAAAAAAACAAGGCTATTTTTTTTAAAATTTTTCCCCAGTGGAAACTTGAAATAGCGTGGAACTCGCTTTCAATATCAAGGCTCGGTTCCCGTGTTGTGCGTCATAATTTATCGTGGTATTAACCCGTCATGAAGTACGAAACGTAAGTTCTCCCTGTTAGTTCAACAGATGTGAAATCAGTCTTAAACGAAAACACCAGACTCACTGTCAAAACAAATTTCCGATCTTAGATCTTCTGGCAGACGGCTAATTACGATAAACAGAGCGATGATATTCGTGAGTCCGTTTTAAACATGCCATTGAAGTGTATTCCTTATAATTGGGTTGCGTAATTGCCCGGCCTAAACGACGACACCAAACTATCAATGGTTTTCAAAGACGCGCCGGCCAACATCTTCTAGGCGATTTCAAAATGAAACGCCTAAAATAGGGTCAAAAATATCAATATATCTTGTAGTTACTTGTGGTAGTGTCATCGTCTCTCACTATGATCAAGGCGGGGACTCGTGGTAACCGTCTTTGGTGGCCTACTAGTGCTACAGTTGAAAACTCAGAAGGTTGATTTCTCTATCCACCAGACTGCTCTGTGACTATTATGCACTTTGTAAATCGAATGACTTTGTTGTTCGGAAAGAAGTCACCAAGTTTGGCTGGCAAACAGGCATCTCCTCACAAGAAGCATATGTCTCCCAACATTAAGGTAAAAATTCGGGAATTCGCTTATTTTGCAAACCCCTTCGGTAGTGTATACATAGCATGTAAAACGTTGTGACTTTTTCACATTGTACATGATTTAATATTGATGGCGATGGATTCTTGCAATGTTCCTCACCCGGCTAAAAACACTAAAAAATCAACGTTTTTACAAAAGCCACATCTGGTACACTTCTGCTCTCTGTTTTCACTCGAAACCTTTCGGTGCATTGTACCGCACTTCACCCATGGCATACGACTTCCTTTAACTGACAGTAGTAAATTCGAACAATGAGAAGCAGACTCGTAAAGATAATACATTTCTGCCCGTATCACCACAACATCTTATGGAAATTTTGAGTAAAGGTTTCGCCCCGTCCCCCCCCCCCCCTCAAAAAGTCGCGTGTCTGTTTACAATGCTTGTCATGTGTTCACTGTCTTTGGAAGCCTTCCTATGCGAGCTATTTTTTTGTTTTAACGTTTTGCGTACACCGCAACATTCCCAAAACAGGAACGGTAAATTCGTTCCATATTCACAAGACATTATTTAAAAACGGCCTTTAAAATGGTATGCATAGTGAACGAAGTTGCAGGCCTGTGTCAATCAGGAGTTTCGACCGTCCCCATGAATTTTATTAAAACTCGTGTTTGTTAGCGTTTTTAAGTCAGTAATAAGTAAGTAAAAAAAAAAGCCAAATCGTTCTTTAACCGGAAATCTGGTCTTCACAAAATTAAGCGCGTTATTGCCCGTGAAACTCCGCGTCAAATCTATGAATTCAACAATTTGTAATTACCTTTCCTGGTGCTTCTGCGCCGCAATCGTAAATGTTTTTCTTCGACCTCGTGACTTTTTGCTCGTAATCACGACTGTTCATGACGTCATAATGACTCAAGCGCCGCTGTTGCGTCGGTGTGCGTTTGAACGCGTTCAGAGATTTTACTTTCTCACTTCATTGCTCTAGGTACTCCCCAAAAAAAAAACTCTTTTTTGTGCCTAAGTACTGGTAAACAATAAGGCTGTTTGCGCCGTCCGCGTGATACCCAAATTACTAACTGCTGTAAAATAGCAGTTAGCACGTTGCCGGCCGGCGTTTGGAACAGATATTGGTCATACAGACTCAATGGCTTCCCGCCCTTTTTTTTCTTCCGGTCATACAAGACAACTGATGGGAAACGCCTG
>JAHPZR010002443.1:0-5000 GCA_019787425.1 Platygyra sinensis
AAAAAAGACTCTCTCATGACTCACATAATAACTCCGCGCCTGAGTAAACGGGATCAGACAGTTCATCCGTCAGTCTCAACCTTTCAATCCTCAGTTGATCACCAAACGAGGTCGAGGCCACGAATAACAGTCTGAATCGAATGGCGCGTATAAAATGCCACACGGAGTAAGGCGTGTTATGATAAAACATTCTGTACACCGCCAAACGCAGATCGGCGTGCAGTGTCGTCAGAAACGGGACAAACACAGTAGCATGAATGTACAGCATGGGATGCCTTATCGAGGTGATATCCGTAATGTTCCGTATAAAGTCCTCCAGATCGCGATAGTACTGGAACCATATCACGGGTGAGAGTGGATAACTCAAGATGTTCCACGAAGGAGTTCCCTCACCATGCGTCGAAAAGGGTCGACCCTCATCTCCGTAAGCGTGTAGAACCTCACACACTCTTTGACGGAGCCTTTCTCTATGAGTCAGTCTGTCTGGAAAAATCAACAGAACAATGAGTCCTGGTACAACGGGGGTCCTCCACCAAAAGGCAATAAAGAAAGATGATTGATTCGAATACTCATATCCGTAGTGTCCCGAAAGAACAAAAATCTAAACTTAAAATCACGCGCGTCACCGAGTACGGAAAAAGGAGTATTGAAAATAAACATCATATAAACGAACCGTCGCATCCAATACGTCGCTTCGCAAGGCATTCTCACAATTCCATGCACATACAAGGGTTGCTCAGCAAACAGTCTAGTAAATAACTCCAACTTATAGTAATAGCTAAGCCATACACCAGGATCAAGCGCAAACGGCATCTCTTGCCAAAACACGGATCCAGGGCGGTGAGTGAGCAGGTATCTCCTATCACGTCTGTACTCATTCAACTCTCGCACAACCTCAGTATGAATCGTACCTTCACCCATGGAAAAGGGATCCTCATCCGACTCCTCGTCCATCTCCTCGTCCGTTTCCAAAACGATCTCGCGCTGACCAGCCTCGTTCTCGCGTCGACAATTACCGCACGTGCGCAGTCTCGTCACCATCTGATGGTGACAGGATTTGTGCATGAACACCTTGCAACAGGAAGTGCGTTGGCATCTTGTCAGGGTATTGATGTCAATACTTCTCTGGCAGATAAAACAAACTTGTTGGAGCTCAGTCTCTTCAGGGGTCAGACCTCGAAGCCTACGACTACGTCTCAACGGCATGACTACACGTGCCATGACTCACACGAGCAAAAATCATAAGGGATGATCACAAAAACTCTCACCTTTATAGAGATTCAGTCAACCAATCAGAACTCACCATGCTGTCACGTGGGTCTGTCACGTGGTCACCAGGGGGATAGGGGGGTATACCCCCACCCGTATATCCGAGAGGGATTGGACCCCAGTCGTTGAGAGACTGGGATCCATGTTTACCAAGTGTATAAAAGAGACGAAGCAAGTCACACTCTCCACTTGTAAATGAGCTGTGATTCATCTCAGACGAATGGACAAGAAAACACCAAAAGGTGAGTATTATTCTCTTTTCTCATTTTTTCACGGTGTCCTTTATCCTACAATTCCATCAAATTTCTATCATCCGACAGTCATGGACCCACAAGCCTTTCAAACATGTTATGTCTGTAAACAATCAAGGCCATGCTGTCGGCAGCCACTCATGGATTTGAAGGATAGAGGACACCACGAAAAGTTTGTCCATCCAGTGAAGGGACCCCTCAAAGATGCGTGGGGACTGGGGAGTGTGTGGGTCACCTGTTGTCACGCCTACTATGGCATGTATTATGATGACGAGACGACTACTTATCAACCCATATTCCTGGGCGATTGCGAGGAACAAGCCCTGAGTCGTGTCAAACATGTTAAATCATTCCTACCCGATCTCAAAGGGCGCTAGGTCACTAGGACCTTAGCACACGTCCCACATGTAAAAAGCAATTTTGTGACAGAATAAAACGTGTCTTTTTCAGTGAACGGTTGTCTATGGTGCGGTAAAGATTTCCCCATTTACACCAAGTTCACCAAGTGCTGTCACAGTCTTTACCACCAAGGTTGTAGAGTACGTTATACTTGGGGAAGACCTGCCTTCGAGACGTTTTGCCCCCATTGCAGAACCATCAATCTCGGTGAACCCTACGTACTACCTTTGGAGTGGCATGACCACCTCAAAAGCAAACTCTAAAGAGGTAAGACCCTCATGACATTGTGTGGTCTCCATGAGAATTTTCTCCTGACCCTGCGCAAAAAATTTTTTCCTCAGACACCAAGACCCATCGCATGCAACATCCGCTTAGATGATCCATGTCCCGGGGAAGACACTACCCTCGTGTTTCTACTCAAACACTTCCCATTCCCATGGTACGTACGCACCGACTTATCCAAGCTGTGGCCCTACGGACGCGTCATTGAAAGCACCTCGGGGTATCACGGGGAATTCTTCACACCCGACCACATGATGTTATCTCTCATCCATTTAGGACATAAAGAAAGTGACGCTCTCACAATGATGCAACGTTTGACTCAGCAACACATTTATATTTTGTCTTTAAAAGAACTTCAATAAAAAATTTACACTGTGTGTCTAAATGATTAGTGATCTTAGCGCTTGGTAAGACAGTTCCCCTTGACACTCCTTGTTGTCTTGTTCTTTCCACACCTTCCACGCTTCTTCGAAGCCTTTCGGTACATTCATGATGTTCAAAGGGGTCTCATCCGTCAATGTCTCATCCGTCAACAATCTACGTGCAATGTTGTTCCTGAACAAACTTATCTGCACCGTGAGACGAACCACCTCCCTCTTCATGATGGAATCCATACTGTCCTGGACGATCATACCAAACACACTCTTATACAAGGACTCGCCTTCTTTCTCCTTCACCTCAGTCGCCATTCTCAGTAACTGCTGGCAATCCTCTTTATCCTGCTGCAGCTTCACTTTGAGATCTGTCAACGTTTCACTCAACTCTTCCTCCGATGATTTTGTCTGTTGCTCCTCTTCCAACATCGTCTCTTTCAACTTCTCCTCCTTCTCCACCTCTTCTAACATCATCTCTTTCAACTTCTCATCATCCACAGCTTCTAACACCGTCTCTTTCAACTTGTTAACCGTCTCATGCAAATCTGCCTCCAACTTAAGAGCCGTCGATTCCAGTTTTTCTGCCATCTCTCTTTTGCGTCTCCTTCGTGTCATCCAACGTCGGATCATAATAACTCCACTACGACCACGAACCACCTTTTTTATCCCCTTCATTTCAGCCAACGTCACTTCCGGTCATTGCCGATTGGAACACTAAACCCAGAGGCCAAATAAGGGAAATCGTGAGACCGGTCCCAGTCCTCCGTTGAGGCTGGTGGGCAGTTTCCCTTAAGCCAGCCCGTTGCTAGGGAACACCTGCCAAACAAAAACCCGTTGCTATGGGAGAAATCGAAAGTCGAAATCCTCCCGCCATCTTGGAGGGTCACGTGGTATCAATCCTGCCCTCTGATTGGTCGAGAGCTTTTTTTAATGATATGCAAAGCTCTCTGATTGGCTACGGCTCAAATAAGCGTCCTCTACTACTGATCCAAACGATAACCCAGCTCCGGCAGATGACGTAGTGGAACTGAACGAAAACCCAGCTATAGCAGATGATGTAGTCGATCCCAACGAATTAAACCCAACTCCTGCAGATAATGGAGTCGATCCAAAAGAAAACCCTGTCCCAGCAGATGTTGTAGTTGATCCAAATGATAACCCAGCTCCAGCAGACGATACAGATGCAAACGAAAATCCAGCTTCATCAGATGATATAGTCGATCCAAAAGATACCCCTGTCGCAGCAGATGATGTAGTCGATCCAAACGAAAACCTAGCTCCAGCAGGTGATGTAGTCGATCCAAAAGATATTGGCGTAGCTGAAGAAAACGTCATTGCCGTAGTAGATGGGGTCCCTGATCTGTAAGGAACCTTTTTGTTTGCCATCATCTGCTCACTCGCATTTCCTCCCCCGCTCAAATTTGGTGTTTCGCTGAACGAACCAAATGCCAAAATCGGCTTTTCATCAATTTGGCTTGTTTTAGGCGAACTATCTGAAAATCCTCCAACAAACGATGGAGTGGGATCAAAGAAAACCTTTTTCTTTTCTTCTGTGTGCTCACTCATATGTCCCCCCTGTCGATAAGACCCAAAGCTGAATGGAACTCCCGAGCTGGAAATCGATGTTTGTCTAAACAAACCAAAGGGGAAAATCGGCTTTGCATCACCTTGGCTCGTGTCGGTTGAACCAAATGAAAATCCTGCATCGGACGATGGAGTGTGATTGAATGAAGCCGATGGTGTAGAAAATCCAAGTGAAAACGATTTTTTCACATCTTTCTTTTGGTCTTGTCTTGGTTCAGCTCCCGGTTTGAGACTTCCACAAGCTGCACACTCAACTTTATCGCTGTCATTTCTCACCATACAGATGCCACACTCCCACGATCCTTCAGCAGCTTTAAACTTGGTGACAAGACCGCCTTTGACTTCTTGCGCTTGCCCTTTTTGAAGTATCTTCACTTGTGTCTGGGTCTTTAACAATTCTTGGCATTCTTCAAACTTCTCAACATCCTGGACTTTCTGAGCCTGTGCATATTTCTTATCCGGAACTTCTTTACGAGGCGTTTCCCTAACTGTTGGTAAATCAGTTTCCTTGTCGTCCTCGGTCTGCTGTTCAGTGACATGTTCTTGGTCGAAGGAGCCAAATCGTATCGGAATTCCTGTCGCTTCGCCGAATGAACCAAAGAATAAAAATCTTTCATCACCTCGGCTTCTTCCGGCTGAACCAAATGAAAATCCTG
This sequence comes from Platygyra sinensis, assembly GCA_019787425.1. Taxonomy (NCBI): domain Eukaryota; kingdom Metazoa; phylum Cnidaria; class Anthozoa; order Scleractinia; family Merulinidae; genus Platygyra; species Platygyra sinensis. The sequence continues at coordinate 4,816 of JAHPZR010002443.1, forward strand.
CACTAGCGCATTGGGAAGCTGATCCAAATGAAAACACTGAACCAGAAGATGGTGCAGTAGATCCAAATAGAAACGTCTTGGTATCTTTGCGTTGGTCTTGTCTTGGTTCTGCTCCTGGTTTCAGACCTCCACAAGCTGCACACTCAACTTTATCACAGTCATTTCTCACCATGCAGATGTCACAC
>JAHPZR010002443.1:12500-30000 GCA_019787425.1 Platygyra sinensis
GAGTAAGAGAAAATGCGTCACTTTCTTTTGGCTTCACAGATGAAAATGTAAGTTGACCAACGATTGAAGGTTCTCCAAACACATGGCTGGCATTTGCACGTGCGCTTTTCTCTGGCTTACGGATATCCTCCTCAGGAGGAGACACTACAGTGCTTTGTTCATCCTCCTTTTTGCTCAACGTTGCCGACTCTTTTGTTACACTACGGCAACCACGGCATCCGGCACATACCTCTTGCTTTGTATAGTTTAAAAAGTTGAGGGGAAGGAAAAGGCGAGAGGCTTTTTCACGATTGGCCATTGAAGCGCGAACTTCATAAACAATAACACACTCTCCTTCTTGCTTTTCAGTAGCCTTTACAGCACTCTTTGGAGGAAGATTAGCAGGTCCAGCATTCTCACCAAGTGTGGAATGGATTGGAACAGGCTTCAACGCGGAGGTTAGTGGCTTCCTTTGACTTGGTGAAAACGGAGGTTGAGTTTGTGACGACTGTATTGGTGGCATTGGTGACTGCGACTCCTGATCTGAATAATCTTGCTGTTCTTTAGCAGCTGCAAGGCGTTGGAGTAGTTCGCTACCAGAAAATTTTGAAAGTTTAAGTGGCTGGGAGAATATTTCGGATGTCTGAAGAGCATCCTGGATCTTGAATGTTTCAGACTTCGAGGAATGTTGTGTTGCTTGGTGACATGGATTAAGCCCTGCAGACCAAGATGTAGCTCCACCCAGGGGTGTATAGGCGTCTAACTGGCCAAACTGAGAGGTTCCAGTAGGTTGCTGCCAAACCAATTTCTCTTCAGACACGTCATGCCTGTCAGTAGGTGTACCAAATAAAAACAAAGGCTGAGATTGATTCTGAATAACTTTGGTTTCCTGGGAAACCGTTGGTATCACTTGATTAACATCCCTAAACTTCTCAGGCACCAAAGGATCAGGCTGGGTTCTGAATTTTGAATGGGGTGGTAAACCAAAGTGAAAGCTCGGAGACGTGCCTGTCTTAAAAGAGCCAAAGGACAAAGCAGCGCCACCCTGCTCTGGCGTACTACCACCGAACACAGACTTCTCAACAGTAGAGGCAGCCTTTTCAGAGACAGCTTTATCTGACATCGAGACCGATGAAGGTGATGATCCAGTCAAGCTTGAAGAAACAAAAGTGAACGACGCTGTGTCTGTCTTGCTAGCAATAGCAGGAACTCCAAAAGCTGACAAAACGAAGGGTTGAGTTGTTGCAGGATTCGAAGTTGGAGGTAACTCAGTCGAGCCACCAACCACTTGACGGGCTGTAGCGGCTGCTTTCTCTGTAGTAGATGTATGATCAGGTGTTAATGGTGGAACACCAAATCTAAATGGAGAAGTATTTATGGTTACTGCATCATTTTTTCCAAATGTGAATGGTGAACTATTTACTGTTCCTGCATCACTCTTCCTAAATGTAAACGTCGAACTTTTCGTTGTTCCCGTATCTCTCGTTGCAAATGTAAACGGTGAGCTCTTAACAGGTCCTGAATTGCTGCTTCCAAATGTAAATGGTGAACTGCTCTGAGTTCCTGAATCACTCAGTCCAAACTTAAACGGTGAGCTGTTCACAGATCCTGAATCACTCTTTCCAAACGTAAATGGGCTTCCTGATGAGGTATTTCCTCGCAATATACCAGAACCAGTTGACGCACTGCTGGTCGTTGTTTGATTCAGTAAATGAAACCCAGTTTTAGGCACCTTCAAAGCACTTGTAGTACCATCTGATAGCTTAGCAGTCCCGCAAACAAGGCAGACAGTTGTGCGTTCCTCGTTGTTAACCAGACAAACAGTACACGACCAAGACCCAGGTTTTGGAGCAAACTTTGCCATCAGGTCAGAACTCTTCAGGCTTGTCTCGTGTGCTGTTGTTTCTTGTTGTTTGGAACCATCTTTCTTTGCCATCTTTTGACACTGCTCAAACTTCTCTTTAAAGAGTAGGAAATCATCTTGGCTCTTGAACTTGACAGCCAATTGTTCTGGCTTTGACACCTCCTCTGAAAAGTCGGCAAAGGTGTTCCAAATCCACGCATTAGCTGTGCCCTTCTTATCCGTTAGCTTCATATCATCTGTAATGACGTGATTAGCACAAATCTTGCGGACAGCTTCAAGTCTCATTAAGATCCGACTACGTCTCTTTTCTGAATTATACAAAATCTTTATAGTGCCAATGCCGCGTTGTTTCCAAGCGGAAACGTCTCTGTCGTAGCGATACAGTTTGGCTTTACTGCTAAACATTAATTCTTCATCTTCCTCGCCAGTTTGTACCTTAATTTGTTCATGGATGTCTTCAGTAAATGAAGTGGATGAGTCATGTCTCGTCCTAGCCGGAGATGTTGGCAAAACGAAGGGTTGAGGTTTCGTAGGCTTCGAAGTTGGAAGCATCTCTGTAGAGCCACCAGCCACTTGATTGGCTGAAACGATTGCTTTTTGTGAAGTACATGTATCATCGGGTGCTGATGGTGGAGCGCCAAATGTAAATGGGGAAGTGTTTACGGTTCCTGCATCAGTCTTAAAAAATGCAGTTATCGAACTCTTTGTTGTTCCTGTATCGGTTTTTGCAAACGGTAAAGGTGAGCTGTTCCTGGGTCCTGAATCACTTATTCCAAAGTTAAACTGCGAGCTGTTTACACCTCCTTTATCACTTATTTTGAAGTCAAACTGCGAGCTGTTTACAGGTCCTGCATCACTTATTCCAACTTTAATCGACGACCTGTTTACAGATCCTGAATCACTCTTTCCAAACGTAAATGGGCTTCCTGATGAGGTATTTCCTCGCAATATACCAGAACCAGTATTTGACGCACTGCTGGTCGTTGTTTGATTCAGTAAATGAAACCCAGTTTTAGGCACCTTCAAAGCACTTGTAATACCATCTGATAGCTCAGCAGCCCCACAAGCAACACAGACAGTTGTGCGTTCCTCGTTGCTAACTAGACAAACAGTACACGACCAAGACCCAGGTTTTGGAGCAAACTTTGCCATCAGGTCAGAACTCTTCCTAGTGGCTGCAGTTGTTGCTGTTGTGCCAATCTTTCCAAATGGTATTGGTGGGGTGCTAGTGGCTGTAGTTGTTGCTGTTGTGCCAAATATTCCAAATGATATTGGTGAGTTGCTAGTGGCTGTAGTTGTTGCTGTTGTGCCAAACATTCCAAATGGTATTGGTGAGTTGCTAGTGACTGTCGTTGTTGTTGTTGTTGTGCCAAACACTCCATATTGCACATGTGTCGGCGAGCTGGTAATGGCTGAAGATATATCTCCTTTGACACAGGCCCCAAATTGTGTTGCCGAGCAACTTGTGGTTTGGATGGTCTTGCACTGGTTCATTTCTTGGGGGATCGGTGAAACCTACTTTCTGCCTCTGTTAGTTTATTAAACACAACCTTAAGTTGAGCATAGAATCCTTCTTTCACTTCAGTGAGTATCTCCTATAATTGCAAAAGAAGTTAAGCAAAATTAATTAAGAAGTAGTGAAAAGACCTAATTGTAAGGAGTCATTTTTTTGCTAGGGAGAAACCATGCAAAATTTGTGGGGTCTTCATGTGACCCCAGCGCGTTCCGGGCTGGCTGCGAACGTCTCTTTCCATCAGGTTAAATTTAGATTTTTATACACGGCACTCATGTAAAGCGGGTTTTATTTTGTTATTTAAAACTATAGCTTTAATATTGATTATTTAGAGTAATTTTAGAATAATGTAGTTCTAGTCGTTGTATAATTTGTAATAATTCTGGTAAATAATTAGGTTTTTATAGTTGTGACTGATGAGTTTACCGTGTCTAAATAAAGTTATCCTATCCTATCCTATCCTACCTCACAGCAGAGAAATTTCTAAAGCAATGTTTGCGTACGAGTCTATTTGCAAATTAAATTAAATTAGCCCTGCTCTCATCTTCGGTTATGCTAACAACAAGCCCCAAGGATAAATTAAATAAGCCCTTCTCTCATGTTCGGTTCTACTAACATCAAGTCGCTAGGATAAATTAAATTTGGCAGGCTCTCATCTTCGGTTATGCTAACATCAAGCCCCTAGGAGAATTGTTCTCAACCCCTTCTCCGCCCCCCTCTTTCTAAATGGGATGTACTGTAGTCACAAGGCCCGAGTTGTTCGAAACCGGTTAAAGCTGAACCAGGATTAAATGTTTTGAGTGGTTTGAGATTTTCATACTCAAAGCTAAAGGATAGCATCGTACCCTACCATTATACTATGAAGAAAAGGTGAACACTATTTTTTCCGAAACTTTGTGTACGTATTAAGGACAAAAACAACTCGCCACATGGTAAATTTCATAGATTTGTATTGCCATTTTCTGGCAAATTTCATGCAGACCGAAACTTCGCCTAGCTCATATGTTCTCTATATTTTTTTTTCACTTTTTATTCCTTTTTACTGGATGCTACAACCCAAGGTCAATTTGACCGTCTGAAGGGGGCCAATGACGAAACCCGTGCGTGACACACACACTGAGCCTGGGCTACGTATGATTAGAGCCACTCTGATAACTCGAGATGAAATAAAGTGTATGTTATGTATGTATGAAACAGTCCTAACGTGAGGCCCCAATACTATATTACACATAAGAAATAACAGGCTCCATTGTAAAAGTATCTTTTTTCAGGGAGAATTTTCCCACGAACATCTTTATATTGTGTCAAAAACAGTGCAGTTGTGAAACCTCAGCTTCAGAGAAGCAGGAGGAACATTACTTTATAGCTCTTTCGAATCACTAACATCTGCGAAGAGTGGAAACGGATGGGAACATGGAACTGAACAAATTTGTGGAAGTTGTAGGCTAGGCACGATTAGGAATAGCGTGGTTTACGTTTAGGAAGCCTTGAAATTCTTTTCGCGGGGATATTTCTGCCTCCACTGTAGACAGCAATGCTTCCAAAGTCTCTATGCTGTATTTGTTCTTGTTCCTCTCTGCTTTGAAACGATTCTGGGGAGAAAAGCAATTTAATCTAATTGTAGTTCAGGAAAAGCGATTTCTAATACTAATAGCTCATCTTTATTGCAGCGATTGAGTAAGACAAAATAATATATGTTTTAGTCACAAAAATGGATCAATCATTTCCACTGAAATGCTAAACTACCCTCAGTGTCGGAGATTGCTTTCATTAGCTCGCGTACAAGGTAGTTGAGTAACGCTTCGAGCAGCGAGAGGATGGTGAAGGCAAGATGATGACCTACAAGGAGCAAGGAAGTAGGATGAAAAGGTCTGGAGAAGTCAGGTGGGGGTGTCAGTTGTTCCCCGAGATGAATCTGCTGACCACAGACACTGCAGGCAGTCGGCAGTTGCTCCACAAGTAAAACACGTTATTATTCATTCAAAATATTTACCAGTTTTTTATTGGTTAAAACCACACCCATAATTTGCCATAACCAGCTGCTGTTGACCACATTTGGAAAGAACTTTGTCATATTGAACCAATGACGTCAGTATTTTTGTCATATTGAACCAATTACGTTAAAATGACGTCAAAAGTGTCTCCCGCTGCAGATTATTGAACCGTTGACCGAGAAAACCTGGGGACGAGGCCGAGACCATCTTACCTTACATTCTCGGCTTGCTGAGTCATGGAGTTCAATTTCTCCACCAACTCCTTCTCGGCTATCTCTTTGTCCATCAGCTAAAACATACATACATACATAAACTTTATTTACACTTGAGTTTGAGAGTAGCCAGAAAGCTTATACCTTCAAACTAAATAATTAAACATGTCATAAGTAATAGTAATTGGACCGAATGGAGTACGTACAATCGAGGGAGTAATCGCAACGAGTAATTACAAAATCGGACCAGCGCGAAGCGCAAAGGCCGATTGAAATTACGAGCACTATTACTCACTGAATTGTACGACACTTGGTCCAATTACTAATTAATCGTATCTATAATATATATTTTGGAATTAAATAGTGTCTTTTGAGAACTTCTGTTGAGCGAAAACGTCTGTAGCGCTTTTCCTTAGTTTTTGAAAACTGTAGAAAAACATTGCTAAAGAAGCCAGTAAATCCTTGCGACAAGTTTCTTATTAAATCGACTGCTCAGGCGCCACGTACGTATTCCTCGTAGGCCAAGCCCACTATCCTGGTAATCATAGACTTGCTTTTGTAAAGGAGCACTGTCACGGGAGTTTTGCTGTTTTCAGCTTCATTCCGGCGTTGCTAAGATCTTTACCTGGTACCTTTACTTGTTCCCAAAATGCTCAATGGACTAATAGAAACATATCAAACGAATGGTGGCACTGAGAGCAAACCATAATGAACTTCTGGCAATATTTTCAAGGAATGGCTCTAGAATTTGAAAAAACTGGCTAGTTTTTTTCAAATTTCAATCCATTTCCATCCTTGCCATGCTAAGTGCTAGGCAGCAATAAATGGTTTCGGTGTAGTGATAAAGTCCTAGATAACAAAACTGCATCATTATTTTTGGGTTTCCATTGATGCAGGAACATATTTTGGCATTGTAAAATGACGCTAAAATACCGTGACAGTGCCCCTTTAAGCATTACGGGTGCAGTAAAAATTTGCTTGACGTCAGGTTTGTCTGCAAGTGTGTACTTGCGTATACGGTTTTTTCGTATTTCTGAGCTTTTTATTATAAGTTAGTCTAATACTGTCACTTCGAAAACCGCTGTCGTAAGAGTTTTGTAGAAGTCAGCAAGGCCGATAAGTACAGGGAGGGTTCGTGGGTGTATAATGCCAAAACTGGAAATTTCACATGCCCGTGTACGTATCCTTACGTACACCTTAATATATATTTAGAGGAGGCTAGTATTCGGGTGTGGACAAAACCTGGGCCCGGGCCCATGGGCTGGCCCATGGGCTGGCCCATGGGCTAGCCCATGGGCCACCCTATGGGCTACCCTATGGGCTACCTTATTTTGATGATTTTATAATTTCACAATAATTTTATCAATACGATTTTTTAATTATTTGTATTGTATTCATATCGGTGTAAAATGTTCGGCAACTTGACCTTTTGTCGCTTTTGTCGCCACTCTACAAAACCTTGAAGGGAGGCATAGTTGGTAGCGTGTACGGGAATTTTGTCTTTTGATCAAAGTTTTGTAAATCTGAATAAATGATAGGAAATCAATAGAGGAATTTAAAACAAATTGAACATATTTATGGGGAAACTCTTCAGGCAAAATTTTCTATACGTGTTTGTTCGAAGAACTATTTAATCGGGAGAAAGCCAGTTCAAAACCAGCTCTATTTTCGCGGCGACCGTTTTCAATGCTACCATTTTCCCTTTTTTACCCCTGAAAGTTCTGTTTTTCATCTGGATGTCTACTCAACTCACCACAGAAAAAAACTGACTCATATTTTGCCAATTCGGCAAGTGCGATCGAACTGAGTGTGTGATTTCTTTCGTGGAAATTACTACAGCATTGACCGGTATTTCAACGCGCGGAAGCTGCGTCTCTTATCTTGGCACAGGTTTCTTCAAGTTCTTTACTTCTTTACTTCTTTACTTTCTTCCTCAAGTTTAAACTTTAATTCTTGCCTCATTTCCGCGGCAAACTTTTCACGTGGGCTTAGTAACTGACGCCTGCTTGTCGGAAGAAAACTGACGCCTGCTTGTCGGAAGAGAAACGTCACTCGTTTTCAGTATTCAATGTAACCTGCGCAATATAAATGTAAATTATTTATTATTGTTGTTGACGCTTCTAGCTGCTTTTTACGCTCTCAAGCGTTCTTTTAGTCGAGAAATAATGTTCAATTAAGACTAGTCTTGAGAGTAGTCTTTTATGGAAAATGGAGATCTTCTACCAGATACATGTACCACGCAGACAATGTTGGGGTGAACCCTTTCTTCTTTAATTCCCCTGCATATTGTAAAAGATCACAGTCGATATCCGACAGAAATTTCTCTGTTAATTTCCATTAATTTTCAAAACTGTAAAAGACAAAATGCCCGAACGCCTGGCTATTTCGAAAACGCGGAGTGCGGAGTCTTAAAAAAAAAATTTTAAAATAGAAAAAAAAGAAATTAAAAAAAATAGAAATAAAACAACTTAAAAATGAATTTAACAATTGAATTAAACTAATTATTAAATACGTAAATAAACTAGCAATAGAAATTTAAGAAATAAAAATATAAATTATTAAAGAATTCACGCCGCCTGAAGTGGCCTGTTCATATTGCGTATATTACATTCAGTCCAAATGGTATAGTTAGCAGTTCACTTTTACGAAAGAAAAAGTTAAGAACAGTCCAGTTTTGACCATGTCTAGAAACTGGGAGAAATTACACCTTCGGTTTTGCTGGAAAGCCGTGTTGCCTCGAAACAAACTCAAGCTTTGCTTTCCAAAAATAAACTGCCCGTGTGAATTACCCTTGAACCATTCAACAACTCGTCAACTGCGCGTCCTAAAGTTCTCGCAAAGTTCAAATTAAAACCTTGAAAAATATTCAGCGCTGAAAAATAGTAAGATAAAAAATGTAGATTGACAAATAAAGAAACAAATAAACTGACACAGGTAAAGTTGCACTTTGAGAAAACAAATTTAAAAAATTAAAAATATTCTCCCAAAAAAGCCATTTAACTGCATGCACAGCTTTGCTTGTCTCCTCGATTCAAGCCCTAGGAACAACTTGGTGTCAAAACTGTTTTGTTCCCTTAGGAACTATTGACAAAAAGCAGAACACTGCCAGTCAGTTGCTCAATAAGCCGCTCAATAAAGTCATTTTTGACCATCTTTTACTGTTTTACTAAGACTAGAAATGACTTAAAGCGACTTCTCTACAATAAATATGAGCGCCGTTTACGGTCTTTACGACTAGCACGATACACACGCAAAAACTGAGTGTTGAATTACGACCCCAGGAAAAAACCTGCTGTGAAACTATTAACGGGCACAACCCACCGAAACAATTGTATCTGGTAGAAGATCTCCATTTTCCATAAAAGACTACTCTCAAGACTAGTCTTAATTGAACATTATTTCTCGACTTAAAGAACGCTTGAGAGCGTAAAAAGCAGCTAGAAGCGTCAACAACAATAATAAATAATTTACATTTATATTGCGCAGGTTACATTGAATACTGAAAACGAGTGACGTTTCTCTTCCGACAAGCAGGTGCCAGTTACTAAGCCCACGTGAAAAGTTTGCCGAGGAAATGAGGCAAAAATTAAAGTTTAAACTTGAGGAAGAAAGCACTAAATAAAGTAAAGAACTTGAAGAAACCTGTGCCAAGATAAGAGACGCAGCTTCCGCGCGTTGAAATACCGGTCAATGCTGTAGTAATTTCCACGAAAGAAATCACACACTCAGTTCGATCGCACTTGCCGAATTGGCAAAATATGAGTCAGTTTTTTTCTGTGGTGAGTTGAGTAGACATCCAGATGAAAAACAGAACTTTCAGGGGTAAAAAAGGGAAAATGGAATCCTTGAAAACGGTCGCCGCGAAAATAGAGCTGGTTTTGAACTGGCTTTCTCCCGATTAAATAGTTCTTCGAACAAACACGTATAGAAAATTTTGCCTGAAGAGTTTCCCCATAAATATGTTCAATTTGTTTTAAATTCCTCTATTGATTTCCTATCATTTATTCAGATTTAGAAAACTTTGATCAAAAGACAAAATTCCCGTACACGACTACCAACTATGCTTCCCTTCAAGGTTTTGTAGAGTGGCGACAAAAGCGACAAAAAGGTCAAGTTGCCGAACATTTTACACCGATATGAATACAATACAAATAATTAAAAAAATCGTATTGATAAAATTATTGTGAAATTATAAAATCATCAAAATAAGGTAGCCCATAGGGTAGCCCATAGGGTGGCCCATGGGCTAGCCCATGGCCAGCCCATGGGCCCGGGCCCAGGTTTTGTCCACACCCCTAGTATTCCTCCGTGTTCGCAAGACTATGTTTTCAGATCTCGTAGGTATGATAAGCGTTCTAAGGAAAACGTGCTGTCTTCCCAAGTCCCTTTTCCCCCTAGGAGAGCGCCGAGAAAATTCTCAAGGAAAATTAGAGGCCATTGTAGTTGACTCACTGAAGTAGCTATACTAATCACAGCTTTAGGTCCGGCGGGAACTACAGCCGGCTGCCAATCTTGAATGTTTCAGGTCGTCCCTTGACAGTTCATGGCAGATGGGATTCTGACTCAGCTAAGGATGCCCTATGTGTCTGCGATAACGTCGACTGCGCGGCCTTTTGTGCCGATGAAATATATAGGGATATAGTCAGTATGTCATTTTCAGGTCGAATATTATGGGCACTGCTGTACATATTCCGCCTTTACAATTTATTCCTGGTTATTAATCATATTGATGTGTTTTATGAGTGAGAGTTTTAGAGCATATAGAATAAGTTTATATGCAGTTTAGAAAATAAAAATTCAAATAATCCAAGTGAGAAGAAAAATTTGTCATCGCCGAGTTCAGTCATAAAAAAACAATTAGGCAGAAGAAAATACACTTATGAAAACATAATTATCTTTAGTCACCTCTTTTCTAGCTTCTAAAAGTTCTTTCTTCGCCCTCGCTAATGCAGAACTCCATTCTGATTGCTCTTTCCTCCAGTTGCTGACGTTGGCTATCAATAATATCTGTCCCCCCCCCCCCCAAAAAAAAAAAAAAAAAAAAAAAAAACTAGATTAATCTCATTCAGCTATGATTGATTTTGGCCACATTTGGCCGGCAAGTTTTATTACTCATATCATGTGTGCACTTGAGAGTGTTACCTATCTGAGTATGGTAGCCTTCCAATTTTTTCTCAAGCCTGATAATCTTTTCCTGAAGTGCCCTTTCCCTTGCGGTAACTGACGGTTCGGTGAAGTCGCGATCATCATCCATTCTTGGCGGCCTACAAAACGTCGCTTTCAACTGCGGTGTTAGCTATTTGTTGGCAGAAAAAAAAATGAAAATGGCATTAACGACTGCGCGAACTTAGGCCTCGTTTACACTACGCCGTTCAAGACAAGACAGCTTTATTTTCACGGTTTCCAGTGATTCCAACCCTGTATAAAGTAAAAGAGAGAGAGGTTGCCGCGCCCACTAGCGCCGCGGGCGGGATGCTCTAGGGGGGTCCAGGGGCATGCTTCCCCGGGAAAAATATTAAGATATGTCTTAGTAGGGAAAAAAGGACTTGATGCGATGAACGCTTTGGTTAAGATATGTGCCTCTAAGATGCCATTTTCTGCATTTTGAGATCGCAGTATTGCCGCGCCAAAATTGCTAGGATGCCAAAAGGGTAAATTCGCCGAGAAACCACTGAAAAACGGCAAAGAATCGCGCTAAAAAGAAAAACGGCAGAATATTAAACCGGGAGAGTATTAAGCGAAAACGGGAGGCCGGAAATATTCGCCGAAAACGGGAGGTTGGGTTTGGCTTACCGTCCACACTACTATTCCGTCACGAAAACGGCACTTTTCGAAAATGCTCTTCAAAACGATGTAATTTGAAAACGTCGGCTTTCTGCTTTAGCCTAGAGTCCACACTCAGGACAGAAATCATGTCGAAAAGAAAGCTTTTCGAAAACGATGACACCTCGCTAATCATGGGATATCCCTGCTGTAGTGTTGTGACATCTGTCAATCAAACAAACACGCGGTAGAGAGTAATCTTTACACTCCCCTTGTAGTGCTTGCGAGTATTGAGTCAATAAATCAGAGTTGAGTTTTAACATACAGTCGCTTTACTTGAACGGTACAACACCACACCTGCCAAAACATAAATCCGATATGACTAGAATGAAGCCTTGAACCAAATGATATGCAAAATAGTATAATAGAAAAAGGTCCATACACTACCCAAGCAGCAAATCTACGTAGTCTTGTCACAATACCAAAAAAAATAATCAGTAAAAGTTATAAACTGCGTACAAAGGGTTTGGATCATTCAAGTACGAAATAAATACAGCGGAGCCTCTTAAATACACACAGCAAAGGGCCAGAGACATCTATTCTGTTGTTGATAGTTTGTTACCAAAATGGTAGCCTGCGTGGCAGGCCGTACAAGGGGAGGGAAAGGCCGTAGAGAAGCCCTAGAGAGTTTTGGGAGGGGAGGAGGGACCTACCCCTACCCCTGCTCCTTTCGTCACGCTCACGTGCACGCGAACTCACGCGCTTCGCGCGCTCGGTTTTTTTCCCTTCTCCCTCCCCTTCGACGCCTGTCACGGAGGCTACCAAAATGGCGGCCACTTCTTTGCATTTTCGAAGTGTCTGTGAAGAGAATTTGGTTGCAATTTTGAACGACTACAAGATTTATAGTAAAACGATTAGATTATTCGCTCTCACGAGATAGAAATCTCGAGCTCTAATAGAAGTACAGAACAGCTCAGAACAATTATTATGTATTCTGCAAGAAAACTTCCGGCCATTCTCGATATTAGGTCACATCAGTCCGGACACACAGACTCGTTTTTAAGTTTTAATATACACAGTTCCAGGGAAAATATCTCACCAGTACGTATACCGAAGAGAGAAATGACATCGAGTATCTACTGTTATTCAGAATTGTTCAGAATATCTTTTTATTGACCGAAGCAGAGATCACTTGGTTTTAATACCGAACGGTTTCCGAGAATTTAGACAACAGTCTAGGAAAACACAGCAAAACTTGGTTAATCAACCTCTATAAATGAAATGAAGGTATAGTACATACCTCTATTGTACAATCAGCTTGATGCCATTGACTCCCATCCATCGCTTCCGCGTTGTAAGACAAGCTTGTTGAAAAACAGCTCGAAACAGAAACTTGGTTTGAGTTGCAACATCCTTGCTCCATACGCCTGAATGCTTTTTTTCATGTCATAACCTTTTTCAAATATCAAAATATTTTCCGTATTTGTTCGTAGAAACCATTGGCGATTTCCGAGAAAAACAGGAAGTGCAAGTTGTGTGAAGGGTGCGGAAACTGCGGACCCATTCACGATCGTTGCAAAGAAAGGTCAAAAAAATGTATCGTGAAACATTCATTCGGACAAAGAAAAATCAACTTTGACAGTGGAATACCTCTTCGCTTGCTCTCGAATATAAGGAAAGTGGAGACGTCTTCAGGCCACGCAGGCTACAAAGGGCTTTAACATGGTGTCACGCACATTCTGTCACGTGAATTGCATGACTTTCTTTGTTCAATCTCGCTGCTCAGCGGCTTATGTCTGAAACTCATGCGCGAAGTCAAACGCCGACGCTTCGCGGTCTTGAATTTTGAGGTTTTGTGGCGATTTGAACACGAAAATGTACGGAAAGTTGATCAGCTTTGTTAGCTAATTTGACATCGGTTGTTTTATAGTGAGTTATACAATTTTAAACTCTTTGAAAATGGTTTGGACCAGGGATGAGGTAGATAAATACGTGATCCAAGTTGAACGAAACTGCGCCAACGCGCACGAGGTAAGTTGTTTTTGCTGTCATTCATAATTTTTCGCGCAGTTATCTTGCAGCTCAATTTTGAAGAGTTAACTCTTTCGCTGACCTGTCTCACAGCGCAACTTGAAGGGATTTGCCTTTGCCAGACTTTACAAGGAAGCATCCGACAACGAGAGCGCCCAAACGGTTAGTTTGCCAGTTTCGTTGACACTGTACTTCCTGTCCAGGTTTTCTGACAGACTCGACAAATTTCGACGGAAGAATACACGTACGCTAAAACAAACTTAAAGTAACTTGTTGGTGATTACATTCAACGGAAGTTGTAATTTATGTCTTTTAAATATTTCTGTTTATTAAAATTGATCTCCTTTGCTCTGGAAATTGCTTGAATAAAGTTTGTGTATGCAAACATGCATCACATGCTACTTCTTCATGTGCTTGCTAGCTTGATTAAAATCTAACTAAAGATTCTTTCTGGGTGTCACTGATTATGTCTTCAGGTATCTGGAAGCTTACATCAGTGAGAGTGAAGGAGATTTTAGGTGAGTTTACATGTATTAATGTTAATGAATGTTCTCCCTCCCCCTGAAAATAACATGTCCTTGGGCACCAGTCAAAGTGCATTTTTGTTTGTAAATTCTGAAACCTGTCACCCTTCTGGCCTGAAGCTCAATTCATCTGTTCTCCTTACAAATTTACATACATTTTTTAAAGTTTGTTCTGGAGACTGGGAATTTAATTATACATGAACGTTTATGGCATTGTTGATGTCTTCTTTTTGCTCACATTTGCTCACTTTTTTCATAAATGTTAAGGTTTTCTAACCCTAAATGCATTGCTATAGAAGTCAACATGCAAGGAGCTGTTAAAATTTTCACGTGGACCCCACTTAATCAATGTCAACTGGATGTCCAGGGGGAGGGGGGGGGGATCAGCAAGGCGAGTCCACCCTTCGGCATTAGAGTGGGGCATTATGACAAAAAGCAAACTGTTCCGTTGTAATGAAGAGGAGGCAGCAAAAGCAGATAGATTTCACTTACATCCAGTGGAACCCGGTTAATACAGACACCAAAAGGACATGCCATAGTGTCCGTATTATCTGGGTGTCTGTATTAAGCGGGCTTTCAGAGAAAACGTGAAGAGCACATAAAGGACACTCGGTTAAGATTTATCATCATCTTACACTCAACACTAATATCACACTAAATCTACGACGACGACTTCCAACAGAGGAGAATTGGTGATGACAGTTATAGAATGTACAAGGGAAATATATAGGCTGCACTTGCATGGATTAAGGCCAAGAAAATCCCGGTTAAAAGATGATGAGCTTTCTCTGGAACTTGTTGACCTTAGTGATTGTACTGAAGTTGTCTATGTTTTACATCCTGTTCCAAACTTGCAAGAGCCAGGTTTAAGGTGACCACAACGCTACCATAGACACAGGTGTATAACCATGGTTTCATAGTACATGTATAAATGAAAATAATATTGGAAAAGTCTTTACCTGAAGAGGGCATTGATGACCTCACGAGTATCATCACATTCACGCAGATTAAGCTCCACAAATTGACAAAGAGTGATCAGCAGTGAAGAATGTACATCTAAGATGGCGTTACCACAGCCCAGGACCTCACCTTTGATCGCTGCAATGTAAAAGGAACCAATAGTTGATACAAGCTCAATTGAATATAATTCTAACCATACACTGCACTGCACTACAAGGATTGGCAACAGAAAAAAACAACAACTGTAAGATAATACTTACAATGCTTCTCCAGAGCTGCAAGGTATTTCTGTAAGGTAAAATATGATAGGAAAATTGACATGTCACTACAGTCAATGTATAGCGTCTGAGACCACAAGAAACAAGTCAGATTAATTTCAGTTTAAAACAAGCTCTTTTATTGCTCTTACCTCAAATATTTCTACACAGCATGCAATCCATTCTAAACTTTCCTTGAAGGCTTTTGTCTTTAATACTGCTGTGCAATGAGAAAATGCCTCATCAAGCCGCCCTGGAAAGAAAAAACATTGTGCAACACATTAACATTAGTCAATAAATTATCACTAAAATGGCTTACAGGTATTTCTGAAGAGATTCAAAGAAAAAACAACAACACTCATCTGTTGTGATTACCCAAGATCAGAAACCAAAATGAAAAAGAAAGAAGAAAACTGCTGTTACCACCAGATGTTTGTTTTCAACAAAACTTGTAAATGATTAAAAAGTATCTACAGCAAATTATTTTTATTCAAATTTCTAGACATCTCAGATTTTCATTGAATGGATTTCCTACCAAATGCTACATTCCCTGACCTGTATCAGCCATTTGACTGCTGTTTTATCATGTCTTTAGAAACACAAATACAAAAAATTCTGCTTGAATGGAAGGCCCACTGCTAAATCAAAATTCCATTTACTATAGACGATACATTCTTTCTAATTCTGCTCCAAGAATTTGGCTTTCAGACATGTTTTACTTAAGATGATCAATCCTTCATTTCTCATGGCCCATCAGCTGAACCTTTGTTATAGAAAAGCAAAGAGAAGTTAGGAATTAATCATGTACCTCTTATGGCATACAACCGAACAAGTCTAACATGCAGGTCAACCACTCTTGGTCTTTTACTCTACAAAGATTAAGGCACAACAGTGAGAGCAACTAATGATCAAACTTAAATCAACACGATCTGAACCATCACAGCAGTAACCTTAACACACTGGTAAGAGCAATTCTTCCCAACTCAGTGCTCTTGCTATATCTGTTGTTTGCATATCAAACATAGTTTAATAGCACAAGGGTATGTTACCATCAACTGGTGCAAATCTGAACAGCAATCATGAACCACACTTAGATTTGTCTCTGACTTTTGTTAGTTAAACAAATAAGTTTCCAGTCGATCATGCACCATTAGAGTCTGTGGTTTATTCGTCTCACATCAAGTTCGTTTTCCCTTGTAAAACTTTCCACAAATAATCCTAGTGTTTGCATTTTTCTGAACAGGGTTGTCGCAAAAGCTTTAAGTGAGTTGCTGTACAGTCCAGTACAGTAATCAGCCAAATGCAAGAAGTAGACAGGTATTTTGGTACTGGCAGTAAGCTACTTTTGACAACCCTGCTTGAATCACTCTGTAAAAGACAGAGGTACTCACAAGTTCTTCAGAGATCAGATCCTCAAGAGCTTCATAATCCACTACTTCAGCAGATTCTAGGAGATGTAACTACAATAAACAAGATTATGGCTTGGAAAATGGAAAACAAATTCATAACAATACTGCTCATGAACATTACTATGGATCTGTTTTAACCTTTACTAGCTGAGTTTCAAAAATGTCAATGAAGTCAATAGATGAGGGCTTCATTAAATTGTCAGAGGCTTTGCTAAATTTGTTAGGTCAGATAGACAGACAATCTTTTGGAACAGGTTTTTAAGGGGTTTTATTTCAGGTCTGGCACCTCAGAAATTGACTGATTATGATGGGGATTTTGCCTTCTTGGCTTGATCATCTAAAAGTTAGTTCAGTTCAAAACATTTTGCTGAATCACACTCGCCTGTGAAAACAAGTTGCCTTGCTGCTAATAACGTTTTTTTTTCTTTCAACTTACACTACATATAACAGTTACAGGTAACTACTATGCTAATAATAATACTATATAATCAAAACTGGTTTCTACAGGATATATTCTATTCAATTTAGGTACCTGCTAAGAAGAAAATTTTGCATGGTTTACTTGTTTTTTGATCGTGAAAAAGGACAAATTGAACTAAGCATAACCTTCTATATTCAACATAAAACTTCATTTCCAGACAAAAACATCCCAAATACATTCATGTTGGTTGATTTTCTGGAAATGAAAGAAGAAGTTCGCAAAGAGGAGGCAGAAATTTATTTTTTTTAAATTTTATTTCCTCTGAAGAGTATTTCTTCTGATTTTGATGTGATGGAAGAGTTTTTCTTTTCATTCAATCAGCATAGCACTCTCCGGTGAAAGTCAACTACAATATGCGACAACCTTAGAAAGGTTGTCATATTGAAAACCAGTTGCTAATAATGTTAATGAAACCCCTGGGGTTTTGACTTGACGCCCTGTCGTTAATTGGAACACTGCTCTATACAACAAGCCTATTAATTTTTCTACAACAAATGAACACAAGATGACCAA
>JAHPZR010002444.1:0-15000 GCA_019787425.1 Platygyra sinensis
AAAAAAAAAATAATAAAATAAACCGAAGGCAAAGCAAGAAACCGCCCAGCCTTCGGCTGCGCGGTTTAATGAAAAGAGAGATAGGGAGGGTCAGTAACGATGTATTGTACTCCAATTACATGAAAAGTTGTTTGAGTAGGACTGGGTACTGAACTAGGAGTAACAACTGTTAGTAACTATATTGTGCTCCACTTACATGAATGTTGTTCGAGTAGGACTAGGTACAGGACTAGGAGTAAGGCTTCTGGCATTTCTCACTCCCTGAAAAACATTATTAAGAGTACTGCAATGTAACAGTCAAACATGTTTAATATGAACACATGAACACAGAGCAGACCTGGGGTGTCTGTATTTTGGAGGTGGCTGAACATTTCATCCCAGAGGAAGAGATTTTATGTCAAATAGTAAAGGTTCTTGTGAGATAAAGCAAACTGCCCATAACACAAATGTGTCTATAATATAATCAGAAATTGACAGGTTCAACTCCTACGGAGTACTCATATGAAAATGACAGGGGTACTGGTCAGACATTTGAAAAGAAGCCCTAACAGCCTGTGCCAAGATCCTATTTCATAGGCATGGGTTCAAATTTTTTTTCACCCTAAGAGATTCCAATCTTAAAACAACACAGCAATACTCAAATTGATGCTGAAGACCCCAAGGGGTAACAAAATCACTTTATTAACCCCTACAAGGTACACCGAGCACTGCTATCATCTGGGAGTCACTTCTTTCATCTGGGAGTCACCCCACAGTGGATTCATCTGTACTTTGAACAACATGTGCACATCATACATTTTCCATCAGGTCAATCATTATAGAGAGCAAGTTTAATCACACCACAGTATACGAAGAGGATATTTCATGACCACTCAAAGATAAAACAACTTTTATTTTCAAGTGGAAGTAACAAGCATTTGAATAAATAAATTGTTTTTACACAAAAAATAGTCAGAATTCCTATCATCAAGCCACCTTGTATTTTTTCTCTTAAATATATAGACTGAGATTATACAGACAAACTGACTGTGTGCAAAAACCATAGTGAACAACCGAGAAGTGATGTCATTAATGTCCTCTCTAGTGAGGATAAGAAAAAATGTTACTATGCCACTCGGGTCTCCAGACTGACTGAAATAAAACCCTGAGTATTATTGTTAAAAGTTATATCGTGAAAACAGATAGCACAATGATATGTACAAAGCTCTGTGGTATAACAAAGTGTCTAACTAGTTGTTGAATGAATATAGAAATAAATCAAACAGAACACCCAGTCAAAGACAAATGAATAATTACATAGTACATATAAATTTGCACATTTCAAATGACTAATTTAGTAGTTGATGTAAATCTGTAAATTTCACAGGATTATAATTAGTACATAATTATAAATTTGTAGATTTCAAATGAATATAACTGAGATGTTTGTAACTCAACCTAGAGGTAAGATAACTTCATGTTATTTTGTGTCACTTCAGGGTTACAAAGCACATATTAATTCTCACCCTCTGATTATTTGTTGGTGATGATGACAAAGAAGATGGAGATGGGAATGCGTGTCTGTGATCATCAAATGAGTTCCGCCGTTCATGCATGTCTGAATCATGGTTCTTGTCATGATCCTGAGAAATAAAAGACTTAAATTTTGAGCACTGTTAAATATCTAAATATAGTATCTTGTACCTGTAGAAAGAAACAGAAGGAGGAAGCTGATGTCTTGTCATTATTACCTTCCATACTTTCTGTAACATGCAAAGTAAGGGAGTTCATGCTCATAAATCAATTGCTTACAGGGCATTGTAGCAGCTCTCGTAAGGTCTAACATGAATGGCTCGCAACCCTTTGAGAGCACAAAAGAACAAACAACAAAAACAATGCCCCCTAGCCACAAACCAATAACAGTTGCTGCAATGACGACAAATAGAATTACAAGCTTACGAGAGCTGCTACACTACTGGGGCCGCTTACAGTACACTGTAACTTTGCATAAAACAATGAGAAGTTGTGTCTCCTTGTCTGCACATGTACACTGTATGGTCTGTCTATCATACATTGTGTGGTTTCAGAAAATATCCATACCCCCACCACGGAGGGAATTGGAAATTCCGAAGGGGAGGGGGGGTCAAAGAGCCAGGAAATTCCAGAGGGGAGGGGGGTTGTATGATCGAGTTAGTTTCCAGAGGGATTCGAGAGGTCCTTCGGATTTGAGTGTCGATCAAGCTGTTCAAAAATCCTTTCTTACCTAATGAGTAGAACTTCCACATGAAAAATAATGGCTTGAATACTTGTATTTGACTCGCATTATATTTGAAATACATTTTCTTTCTTCAAAAAGCACTTTGGAAGCTAACAAATGCGAAGAACGTGCCGTTGCGTGGAAGTGGCTGCCATTACTTGTTACCAGTCCACATGGAATCACCTTCTGGACCGAAAGGCACTGGAGACTAGCCTAGTTTGTTTTCGCATCAGTTTTCGAAGTGTCAGTCGATTTTGTTCTTGAAAATTAGTTTCTTTATAAAGGTAGAAATGATGTTATGATTCTGCAAACTTGAGAATTTCTTATCCCTGTTTATCTCTGTCTATTTGTATGTAATTTTGCTGCAAAAATGGTTTTCGTTCCGAGTCTGTTGGCGATCGTGTTCGTAGTAAAAGTACGGTGTCAGTTTCATCCACACTCATTTTCAGTCCTCCAATGGAAATTGTACCTACGAAGGAAGTTTGTTGTGTAGGAAGGTAAATTGACAAGTTAACATTTTATCTTTTCTTTTAAAGCATGTCTCACTAAAGTGCTGAATGCTTTCTTTGCGAGTATCTTCAGATATAGATGTTACAATCGATCGAGAATATTTTGTAGTTATGTGCAATGCAAATCGCTAAATGTTGGAGTGTTTACTTTTACTTTTACACACTTTCTTGCCAAAACTATTTTTTCCAGAGGGTATGGGGGGTGTACAAAATAGTAGTGGAAATTCCGGAGGGGTGGGGGGTTAATTTATTGGTTGAAAAATGGAAATTCCGAGGAGGAGGGGGGGCTTACGTGAAATTCCCTCCGTGGTGGGGGTATGGATATTTTCTGGAACTACACATTGTATCCGAGCACTTCAGTCAAGAACTAGCTACAGTCTTGACAAAAATGCCACACTATCAGTGACAATTATTAGTTAACAAACTTGAATGGGAGGATACCAGAAAACCTTCAGCTGTTCTGGCATAACTGGTCAGAAATTGCCCTGATTCTACATTTTCTTAGTTGTTACAGAGTTTATACAGTTGTCGGTTTGATGACTTGCTTTGAAATGATGGCCTCCACAAAAGAACAGTATCTTTATCTCATAAACAGATTTCAATTCATTATTAAAGGTATCTTGGAATGCTAACAGATTATAGAGGATTGAAAAAATGAGTAGCCTATAAGAAGACTACAAGCGATGCACCTGAGTCAATGAATTAAACAACTTACCATTAATGTCATGTTCTCGTGTATTCCAATTGTGAGAAAAAGTTCACTGAGAAAAAGAGATGCAAACAACACTGAAACTTAAGTTGTCTAAAATTAACAAAAAAACCAGTTATGCACAAGCATTCCAGGCAGATGCACATGTAACTGTACAGTAAAAAAGTTAGGTCTTCATTTGAGCCTAGTGAAGTGACACAAGGTTTTCCACCCTCCCCAAACCCCCTCAACTTTATCAAGATACAAAACAAAGACAAAGCAATTTGGATGTCGGAGTGGATTGATACAGATTGACGATAAAGTACAATGAGAAAATTGTGATGAAAAAATATGTGACTCTGCCATTTTTTAAAACCTCTCTTTTGAGAATAATGGTGACTGGTAAATTAGTTTTGCAGAGCACCATTACTGCACAATTTCCATGTATGTATGTCTAGATATCCCAAATATATACAGTAAAAAACCCTTTTATTTCGTATGGAAATACTTCCGATTATTTTTGCACTAAGGTGGTCTAGCTTGTGCTTGTGTGAATGACCAAGGAATAGTTTTACATAAAAAGCCATATTAATAAACATAAGCTGCTCAAACTGATAAATTAACTCCATTTCAAGTAGCATCTAAAAGACTATGAATTAGGGTACAATTTTAGAGAGCATATTATAAAAGGTTTTTTTTAACTATTGCCCGTCAATCATGTTCCAGAAATGCACAATATCTTAATACGGTCATGTATTTACCATCTGGTTCACGTTTTTTAAAAATATTATCTTTAAAGCTATGTAACATGATACCTTAATACAAATACGAAAAGAATCCTGGAAGCATAATGAGACTACACTTGTAAAGCATTCAAAAGATATCTGATATTCGTGACCATATAGTAAGCTTATAGTATCTCGAAACATTAATCGGTACCAGTTTGAAAATAAAAGATCTTTTCACGCCGAGCGCTCTTACGAAATTCAGACACTGTCAACAAATTATCTAGAGTTCCTCATAGGAACCTGTCTAGTCTTCATTCTAAATTGATTGAAAAAAAAACCGGTCGGTACTTTCAACACTCACCTTTCCACTTGTCTTTCACGACTGGCATCATCCATACTTTCTTCCTAAAATCGTTGAATGATAAAGCAATGATTCTTTTAACGGCCTTCGGTTTTATCATCTTAAAATCAAGTAACGTTGTTACAGTGTTAATATAATACTTAAAACGTTGTTATCGTCTGCTGGAGACAATGTCAGGTTATGGAAAACTCGGCATGAGAAAACATTCATTGAACAAAATTGTCGCAATAAACTATATTTTTACCACTAAAACGAAAAACAACACTGTACCCTTTTGATCTGTGCTATTCTTGACGCAGGAGATCCCTGTGAAAGAAAAACACAAATCGGCGATTAGAGATACAAAAGCAAGCCTAAAAGAAGTTATAAATTTGACATTTGTTCGCGGAATTTTTTACTCACAACATTCACAGCCATTTGACTTGTAGAGAAACGTCGCTGCCTTGCAGTCTGTAGTGGCGGAAATATGGGAATGGGATCGCTTACCACAGCAGCACTAACATTAGGCGCAGAATTCGATCTTCGTAACGTACTCGAAGGTAAATGGCCTAGTTCATCGGTTTCCATTGCATTAGCCGCCATATTGCTTTACGGCTCTCAACAAAGACAACATCTGCAAGCCCGCAAGGGATTGTTCCGGTCTAGCGCTTCCGCTCGGGCCAGACTTCCTGTGTGTTTATTTGCGTGCCACAAAATTAGAGAACTCGGAACCCCGACTCGTACCTTAATTGTATTAAGACGAAATCCGATAGAAGATGGAGCAATTTCAGGTTTTAGTGGACAAAAATCTGTACCAGAGTAATTTTAAATATTTTACAGTCATTTTTACATTTTTTTAAAGCTAAATACATAAATAATTGCCTGAAATAACACCGAAAAATAATTTCCCACGGGAACGAGAGAAGTTCAGTGATTTTGTGGAAACACAGGCAAAATTCCATCATCAGTTTCATTTCACCAAAACTTTTAAGCGTTTCATACGAAGTTCAACATTCGTTTTCGACGTTTGGTGTTGCTAGAAATGAATTGTTTTGAGAAGATAATTAAAAGAGCCCTACAGAAGTTTGCAATACAATGTAAATAATCTTGGTACAAGATTTTTGTCCACTTATTATTCCAACGTCTGGCGGATTCCGTCTTAATTGCTTAAGTTACAAACGAGAAACTGGTTGTTTCAACCATATTAGCCCGCTTTTATGATCTCAACTCACGCTCTTTCTTTCTCTGAAGGAAAAGAAAGAAAAAACAAAAGAAAAAAAACTGAAACTAACTGTGGAGTGGGTGGTTGCACAATTGTATTTATTATACATTGAACTCTCTAACTCTTTTCTGATTGGCTAAAAGCGTACAGTGAATTTTCGAAATCAGCGCCCGTGACGTCATAACTGCAGATTATACAATAATCATGTCAAGGACACTCAAAGTCACGGGTAATCATGTCAAGTTCGCTCGCTTTGTGTTGCTTCTAGTCATGACTTCCATTTTCTTCTGATTTTCTTCGTTCAATGAGGTGTATAATAAAACAATTATTAGATTCCGTTTTTGTGATATCCAGAATAATCAAGGTCTCGGAAAGCAAACGTTTTTATTAAGCACTCCAACTGTTAATTGTGTTGAGACGTTAAATTTATGAAAATTTTTAAACTCCTATGTATGAGCATTAACCGAGTATGTTAGTGACTTTTTGGGGGGAGACCGAGCATTTTAGTTGAAAATGGAGCATTAAGGTGGAGCATTTTTAGTGGGGAAATAAAAGCATAATGTACAAAAGCCTACCATCGAAGGCCGCTACTGCAAAGCATGACGGTTGTTTTTCGATACGAACGGATATATACGAGGTTATGACATTTCTTTTGACAGCAGCTGTGAAAGATAACGAATTGAAGTGAGCGTAACTCGATTGACAGCTCTTGTGAAAATAGGTGAAGAGAGGGAAGAGAAAATAAAGCTTGTTGTTGTTGTTGTTTGATAAGAGTGGTATATTGGATTCATAACTGTAACTCGGAATTTGAAAAGGTCCCTTGACTCTGGAAATGATTTTATCTCTGAATGAGAAATAATCAGTTTTTCCCCATCGCGGTCGGATTAAGTATAGCCGCGTGAGATGAAGATCTCGACTACGTTCCTTTATAAGAGATGAAGTACAAATGCTCGAAGATCAAAAAACACAATATCGTCGAAATATTGACCGGAAATGTGACGTACAAATTCCACCAATCACAACAGCCCGTCCCGGTAATCAGTCCACCTTATCACCTGATGAAGACTTGCAGTAAGTATTCAAAGCTTCGCTATCCACATATTAAGTAACTGTATCATTTGTTTCCCTTTTAATACGTAGCTCTAAGTCGTATGATTGTCCGGGTGAGGTTTAGTCCTGAGAAAGTGCTGGAAGTAACCTTCTCTCAAAAATGTTTTTCTTCCTCACAAAAAAGCCTGTTGCCTTTGGAGTAGTATTAGGAAAGCGAATTTTTGCTAGAAAACTTGGATCAATGTCAGTATCTGGGCAACCAACAGTAACACTAACTTTTATATTATAACATGTTGAGTTAGTGGAGGGGTAGGTGCGCAGTTGCCCAGATACTGATATTGATCCGAAACCTTAAATATCTATGAACGGAAGTCAATTTTTATGGTGATTGAGCCCCGACAGTCGCCCCGACACTCTTGATAACTTCCTGGGGGGTTTGATGCAACTATGATTTCCCAAAAAAATAGTGTCAAATGTAGAGACTAGACTGAGGCTTAATCAACCTCGTTCTCAAGGTTCCATTTCCACCTCCTCCGGGGTAGACAGTGGAACCTTGGAACGAGGTTTGGTTCAACAACGAAGCTTGACACGAAACCCAACTTGACAGGTTCTCGAATTTAATAGGTGAAAACAAAACGAAACCCCGAAGCATATCGCATATCGCCAAAACCGCGTCAAACTCATTTTAAAACTTTGCAGAGCGACAAGAAAAGTACGGTGGGTATCAATAAAAGATATCAGTGAACACGTTATTTTGACATTTCATTTATTTCTAAAAAATACTGACAAACCTAAATATAAAATTTCTACCACAGGAGCAGTGCGCACTAAACAGAAACTTTCAAAATTCTATTTTATACGTAACTAAAATATGATTGGCGAAACTGTCCTTTGATTATCGTAGCCAGATCCTAAATTCTCCTTTCTGTCCTTCATTTGTACTGACAAGGTCGTTTATTCTCATAACTTACGCTTAAAGGGGGTTCAGTCACGGTTTGAAAAGTTTAGCTAAACTTTTCAATTTCATTGTTTGCAATCCGTGTTAATCTTCTCCATCCTTAACCATCCCTGTTCGTTCATGGTTTATTGTTGTCTCTTTGATGTTTTTCTATCTTTGTAAAGTATTATTTTCAGGTTTCTTCAATTTAACGGTAATTTTGTCGATGCTCAAAATAACTCAAAATACCGTGACTGAGCTCCTTTAAGAAACGTCATGGAATGGTAAGGAGAAGTCAAACACCCATCGCTGGGGAGAGGCAGTTGATTGTAATAATGCTAATGTAACCAATTGTTTTGATGAAAGTTATAGTAATACGTTATTTATAGTCTCTATTCACGCAAACTCCACTAACTTTTCAGTAATATTTCCGAGGTGGAAAATAACTGGACATAGAGCTGCACTGGCAAGCTTCTCTAACACTACCAGCTTATGTGCTCCCGTATTTGGTGACTCTCAGTGGTATATTATTCACGTAACTCTGAAAAACGCAACAGGAGACTACGCTACCCAACGCTGAAGGTCAGCAGTCTTCACGATGTGATCATACCTCAGGTTACACACCGTTTGCATAAATGGCACCTAAACTTGGTACATCCTTAGCCATCACATTCATATATTTTCACACGAATGTAAGGCTAAGGATGTACGAGTATTGTTATTCAAATTTAGGCGCCATTTATGCAAAGGGTCTATACTAAGCATGGATCTAGACGTCTGCTGATTCGATCTAGCGATGTTCTAACTACATTGCATTTAACACTTAAGCTTTTAGTTGTACTCTCCAGTCTACTATTAATTCCCTTCAATTGTTGCACTTCCGTTTTTGGTGTTGTTCCTTCGTCTTTCGCTTGATTAATATCTACAGTTCGTTTCACTTCCTCTGATCTGAGGACTCCTTACTAGTTCAATTCGCTGCTATTCTCCGCATTTGATGCAGCCTCCTCCGTTCCACAATCGCTGGGACTAACCAGTACTGGTTGTTTCTCGCTGTTCGGCGAAGACTTTTTTTCGGGATGGGTTTCGTCTGTTGTTTCACTTGATTTGTCATTGCCTCCTTTCTCCGTTTCTGCAGCCGTCTTCTTTGAAATGTCCTGTTGATGCTGAAATTGGTCTTCTCCACTGCTAAGAGGAAGACCATCCGATACAGGCTTCTCCTCTCTGTCAACTTTGATTGGATCCGCTGATAAAACAGTTTCCTGTCTGCTGGCATCCTCAGCCTCATCGGTGGCAGCGTTTCCTTCTACCCCGTCACCTCCCTTGCTATCTTCACGAAGCTTGTGATCGTCTAATGGAAAAGTAACACTTTTGTTTTCAACGGTGTGTTCACTCGAATTCCGCTTTTGCGCGGATGAACTAACGCAGATTGTAACTCTCGAGCTTGAAATTGATGTTTGGCTAAACGAGCCAAAGGAGGAAATCCAGTTTGCATCACCTTGGCTTACGTCGGTTGAACCAAATAAAAATCCTGCACCGGACGATGGACTCTGATTGAATGAAAATCCCCGATCAGTAAGTACAGCAGACGATGCAAACGAAGACACTGAACCAGAAGATGGTGTAGATGATCCAAATGAAAACGAGTTTTTCATATCATTCTTTTGGTCTTGTCTTGGTTCTGCTCCTGGTTTCAGACCTCCACAAGCTGCACACTCAACTTTATCACTGTCATTTCTCACCATGCAGATGTCACACTCCCACAATCCTTCAGCTGCTTTAAACTTGGTGGCAAGATCGTCTTTGACTTCTTCTTTCGCTTGCTCTTTTTCAAGTGTCTTCACTGGTGTCTGGTTCTTCAGCAATTCTTGGCATTCCTCAAACTTCTCTTTGAATTGCTTTGCAATGTCTTCTGATTTAAACCTGACCGCAAGTTGTTCTGCTTTGCATTCCTGCTCAGAAAAGTCTGCCAATGTGCTCCACACCCAGGATCTATCTGAACCTGCATTGGGCTGAAGTTTCATGTCAATGGTTATCTGGTGATTTGCACAAATTTTCAACACTTGATCTCGACGCATCAAAACTCTCATCTTTCCGGATTGTCTATTTCTCAATAACTTTATGTCTCCGACTCCTCGTTCTTTCCACTGTTTGTCGTCTGCTACATATCGATATAACTTGGCTCTGTGAGAAAACATGACTTCTTCATCTTCTTCCCCAGTTTTGACATCAATCTTGTCAGGAAGTGGGATAATAGGCTCAAAGTGGGGTCCATCATGGTCGCTTTCAGTCACTGACTCGTCAAGGTCTCCGGTAGCTTTCGAGGAAAACAGCGGGGAACCAGCACCCACAAACCCAGGAGATGATTTGGATGCTGTCTGTCCAAATGGACTGCTAGTCAAAGACGTGGCAGCTACCGACTGGAACGACAAAGAAGAGACGCTGGAGGAGCCAAACAAAAACTTTTCTTCTGCGTTCGGTGTAGGATCTTTTGCCGTTTGCTCGTCAGGAGGGGATGTCTCGTCACTGGAAAAACAGAAAGCGAAGAATTGTTTGTTAGAACACTATTTACTACCTTTTACCAGGGACAACGATCCGTCTTAAGAAATAAGAAACTAATTTTAAATTCGCTTGAATGACAGATTTAACCATTGAAGGTACCGTCAACTTGGCAGATACATTAATCTCATGAACTCCACCTTCCATTCATCGCGAGGTGTTTTAATGGAACAGTTTTTTCGCACCAGTGATTTACCTCGTTTTAAAGTTGTGAAATAGTTTTAACTGTTATACCAATTTTACCACTTTTCAATTTGTGCACAACTCACCCCTTCACAGTAGGCTTTGTTTCCTCTTTGTTGCTATCTTCAGCTTGTGCTTGTTCAGTAGCACTTTCAACATCCTGGACATTCTGAGCTTGCTCATCTTTCGTATCCACAACATCTTTACGAGGGGTTTCCTCAACTGCTGGAGAATCAGTTTCCTTGTTGTCCTTTGTCTGCTGTTCAGTGACATGTTCTTCTTGTCCAAAGGAACCAAATCGTATCGGAATTCCCGCCGAAGAATTTTGCGCTTCGCTGAATGAACCAAAAGATAAAAATCTATCATCACCTTGGCTTGTTCCGGCTGAACCAAAAGAAAATGCTGCACCAGTGGATTGGGAAGCTGATCCAAATAAAAACACTGAACCAGAAGATGGTCCAGTAGATCCAAATACAAACGTTTTCGTATCTTTGTGTTGGTCTTGTCTTGGTTCTGCTCCTGGTTTCAGACCTCCACAAGCTGCACACTCAACTTTATCACTGTCATTTCTCACCATGCAGATGTCACACTCCCACGATCCTTCAGCTGCTTTAAACTTGGTGGCAAGATCGTCTTTGACTTCTTCTTCCGCCTGCTCTTTTTCAAGTGTCTTCACTGGTGTCTGGTTCTTCAGTAATTCTTGGCATTCCTCAAACTTCTCTTTGAATTGCTTTGCAATGTCTTCTGATTTAAACCTGACCGCAAGTTGTTCTGCTTTACATTCCTGCTCAGAAAAGTCTGCCAATGTGCTCCACACCCAGGATCTATCTGAACCAGCATTGGGTTGTAGTTTCATGTCAATGGTTATCTGGTGATTTGCACAAATTTTCAACACTTGATCTCGACGCATCAAGACTCTCATCTTTCCAGATTGTCTATTTTTCAATAACTTTATGTCTCCGACTCCTCGTTCTTTCCACTGTTTGTCGTCTGCTACATATCGATATAACTTGGCTCTGTGAGAAAACATGACTTCTTCATCTTCTTCCCCAGTTTTGACATGGATCTTGTCAGGAAGTGGGATAATAGGCTCAAAGTGTGGTCCATCATGCTCCACCTCTGCTGTACCAGCGTCATCTTCAGTATTCTGAGCAGCAAACAACTGAGCACCAGCACCAATAAATCCTGGAGATTTCTGTTGGGATTTTTGGCCAAATGGACTGCTTCCCAAAGACGATGCAGCTACTGACTGGAAGGACAACGAAGCCACACTAGAAGAGCCAAACAGAAAGTTGCTTGGGGTTGATACTTCCTCAGCAACATCGGCGGTCGGCTTGCTTTGTTCACTGTAAAAACAAAAGTGAATGTAACTATGGCTGTGGTAAAACGTACAATAATACGTGAAACAAACAATTACAAGACATACACGTCGCGACAGAGGGAAAGGCACAAGAGCCACAGGGATGGTTTCCACTAAACTGCTGTTGTCATTGTTGATATTGGTGAGGAAAAAGAATCAAAGGTGAACATTTTCCAACCATTAGATTACGTATTTGCCTTGAGAATCGTCCAGTAAGTAACCGGGATCGTAAATTTTCAAGTGCAATGTCCTGTGTGATAGCAATATTTACCCTAGCAGATTAATACACTATATAGAGGTTCAGGTTTCACGAGTAATCATCGTTTTATTGCTACAGAACTGTTTCGTATGGTACAAGGACCACACTCATCAGGCAATTTTAACGACTTCTGTGAAGTTATAGTTAATGCTCCTCAGTCGATTGAGTTGAATGCTCCACCAAATACGCTATTCTTCAAAAAGAATTTATATGTAATAGATATTTATGGATCTACCCACCTTGTAACTGGTTCTGATTCTCTAGAGTCGGTTCCAGAAGCCGAGTCCTCGAATCCATAAAAATTACTTGGCAATTCCAACCGTTTAGCTCTGTCCTTTTGATCATCTGTAACTCGTCTTTCGAACACGAGTGAAATGTCATTTTCACGTTTTTTTCCAGTTTCCTGGTCAGTTTCTTTGACGTTTGGTTTTCCTGAAGATGGGATATTCTTTGCTTCAGATTTAAGAGATTGCAAAGCCTTGTCAAATGTATCCTTGAATTCAGCGGCGACCTGGCTTGTTTTAAACTTTGCACCCAAAGTTTCTGCCGCAGCTACTTCGTCCGAGAAATCTGCGAGTGTCGTCCACAACCAGGCTCTGTCAGAATTTGGAAAGGGTTTAAGCTCCATATCCACAGAAATAATGTGATTTGCGCAAAGTTTAAAGACATGTTCACGTCTCATTAAGACCCGGTATCTCCCAGAGCTTGAGTTGAGAAGTATTTTGATGTCACCGACACCTCTTTCCTTCCATTGCGATGCATCGCTATCATATCTAAACAATTTGCAACGTTCACAAAACATCACTTCATGGCCCTCCTCTCCTGTTCGGCATTCCACTTTTTCAGGAAGCGGTATCACTGGCTCAAAATGTGGCCCATCATCTTCTGCATGACCAGGACTCTCTGTAGACAAGGGTGACGAAGGTGACAAGGGTGATTTAGGTTTACGAGAAGGAGACTCAGGTGAAACCTGTAGACTGAACGTAAATTTGGCAGGAGTATTTGTGCCAAAAGGAAGACTGGTGACAACATTTTCTTGGAAGAGTGGTGTTGAGGGCGCTTGTGGAGTCCCTCCTTGCTTACTTGGAGAGGACGTCTTACTCGGAGACAGGTAAATTTCGTCATCTAGTTTATCTTCACTTGATTCTACTCGTCCAATGGTAAAAAGTTGGGAACTGGCCAATCCCTTTAGTCCGTGCGATTGGAAAATTGAACCACCTGAAGTCGGGTCCTTATCGAAATCCTGAAATGTGTTCAGCTCTACAGATTCAACAACAGAAGTATTTGTACTTGTCAGTGTAATCTTCACATCTTCTCCTTCTGTTTTAGACAAAGGCTCAAGGGATCCGGGTTTAACAGAGTTGCATGCTATACACTTCGAGTCCTTTGTACTATTTTCAACGTAACACATCTCACAAGTCCAAGCATCAGAAGAAGCAGCGAATGTGGAAATAAACTGTTTATAAAGCGCACATCCAGCTCCCTGTTGGTCATCAGTTTGTTCCACTTCGGGGGCATTCCAGCAGAGAAGGTCTCTTTAAGGTCCTCAAAAACTTCCCTAAACTTCTCTGCAATTTCTGCCGACTTCAATTTAATGGCTAGTTTCTCAGGTCTTGCTTCACCTTCAGCATAATCAGCTGGAGTGTACCAAACCCAAGAGCGGTCTGATCCAACGTTGGGTTTAAGCTCCATTCCAGAATTTATGTTGTGATTCGCACATAATTTTTTGATTTGCTCTCTTCTCATAAGAACTCTTCCTTGGCCAGATTTCGGATGACGCAAAAGCTTTACATCTCCAACACCTCTTTCTTTCCACTGACCGGAGTCTGCATCAAAACGGTACAGCTTGGCTCGTTCAGAGAACAGCACCTCCAGACCTTCTTCACCTGTAACAACCTTGATCTCATCTGGAAGAGGAATTACTGGCTCAAAATGAAGCTTGTCTTCATCTTGGCCTTCGACGTCCTCAGGTATTTCAGCAAAGAGCTGCGTACCAGCTCCTTGAAAAGGTTTAGCGCCCTCCCTGTTCTGAGTAAGAGAAAATGCGTCACTTTCTTTTGGCTTCACAGATGAAAATGTAAGTTGACCAACGATCGAAGATTCTCCAAACACATGACTGGCATTTGCACTTGCGCTTTTCTCTGGCTCACAAATATTCTCCTCAGAAGGAGACACCACAGTTCTTTGTTCATCCTCCTTTTTGCTCAACGTTGTAGACTCTTTTGGTACTCTGCGGCAACCAAGGCATCCAGGACATACTTCTTGCTTTGTAAAGTTAAAAAAGTTGAGGGGAAGGAAAAAACGAGAGGCTTTATCACGATTGGCCATTGAGGCGCGAACTTCATAAACAATAAGACAATCTTCATCTTGCTTTTTAGTAGCCTTTAGTGCACTCTTGGGTGTCAAAAAACGTCTACCAGTGAGATGAGGAGGAAGATTAGCAGGTCCAGTATTCTCAGCAAGCGTGGAATGGATTGGAACAGGCTTCAACGGGGAGTTTAGTGGCTTCCCTTGATTTGGTGAAAACGGAGGTTGAGTTTGTGACGACTGTATTGGTGGCATTGGTGAAGAAGACGCAATAGAATCTTCATTTTCCTCATCATCCTCTTCACCCTCAGTAGACGTATAACTTAAATTCTCGTCCGTGGAATCCTCTGATTCTTCAATAGCTGCTTCGTCATCAGATTCGTCACACTCTTCGTCAATTACAGTGGAAATAGGCATGGTCACCCTTTGAAGAGACGCCTCTTCGGTAGGTTCATACACAATGTAAGGTGTGAAGTTATAACCTTCAACCTGCGACTCGTGGCCTGCATAATCTTGCAGTTCTTTAGCAGCTGCAAGGCGTCGGAGTAGTTCGCTACCAGAAAAATCTGAAAGTGTAAGTGGCTGGGAGAACATTTCCGATGTCTGCAGAGCACTCTGAATCTGC
>JAHPZR010002444.1:32500-57451 GCA_019787425.1 Platygyra sinensis
TTAATTAGACTTTGTCACTACCTCCAGGTCTCATCTCCTTGTTGTACTGATACCAGTGCAGGCCAACCCAAGTGATATTCTCCAGGCTGCGAGGATTTTCACCGACTGACACTAGAAAGAAGAGAGAATGAGGTTTCTTTCATGTAGATCACTGAAGAATTAAGTACAGGCATAAAAAAATACATGTAATAGTCATGATTTTGTCAATGTGGAAACTGCCTCAATCAAATTGTACTGAACCTATTCCATATTTATAACTTTGAAGCCATACATGTACCTTGGTATTTATAGTGTTAGATATGAGGAAACAATCTTTTGTGGTACCAATGCACAAAACTTATAACGTTCAATATCTTACTTCGTCACCAGCTTACCAACTGGTCTGCATCCGTATTATCAATTCAGTACAAGGGAAGTCTCTATCACATGCCAGGAATGACTACAAAAGGAATGATCAAACATCTCAGATGTTCACTCTAATGGTGTGCAATATGACATGAAGCATAAACACCTTCAAAATTACCAATTGGAGCATGCGTCTCACAACTAATAATTAGATGTATAAGCAAAAACTACTTATTGTTTTTGCTTATAATTTACAATTTACATCATTGTGTAGTTCCAGAAAAAATCCATACCCCACCACGGAGGAATTTCACATAAGCCCCCCCCCTCCCTCCTTCTCGGAATTTCCATTTTTTGACCACTAAAATAAACCCCCCCCTCCCCCCACCCCTCCGAATTTCCACTACTATTTTGTACACCCCCCATACCTCTGGAAAAAAATATTTTGGCAGAAAGTGTGTTAAAGTAAAAGTAAACACATCCAAACATTTAGCGATTTGCACTTGCCCATAACTACTGAATAGATGCATTCTCGATCGATTGTACATCTATATCTGAAGATACTCACAAAGAAAGCATTCAGCACTTTAGTGAAACATGCTTTAAAAGAAAAGATAAAATGTTAACTTGTCAAATTACCTTCCTACACGACTAACTCCTTTGTAGGTATGAGTTTCCACTGGAGGACTGAAAATGAGTGTGGATGAAATTGACATTGTACTTTTAATGTGAACACAATTGCCAACAGACTCGGAGCGAAAGCCAATTTTGCAGCAAAATTACATACAAATAGACAGAGATAAAACCAGGATAAGAAATGTCTCAAGTTTGCAAAATCATAACATCATTTCTACCTTTATAAAGAAACTAATTTTCAGAACGAAATCGACTGACACTTTGAAGACCGATGCGAAAACAAACTAGGCTAGTCTCCATGCCTTTCGTCCAAAAGGTGATTCCATGTGAACTGGTAAAAGTAATGGCGGCCATTTCCACGCAACGGCATGTCTTTGCATTTGTTAGCTTCCAAAGTACTTTTTGAAGAAAGAAATGTATTTCAAATATAATGCGAGTCAAATACAAGTATTCAAGCCATTATTTTTCATGTGAAAGTTCTACTTAGTAGGTAAGAAAGGATGTTGAACAGCTTGATCGACACTCAAATCCATATTGAATCAAACGGAACTCTCAAATCCCTCTGGAAACTAACTCGATCATACAACCTCCTCCCCTCTGGAATTTCCTGGGTCTTTGACTCCCCATCCTCTCGGAATTTCCAATTCCTCCGTGGTGGGGGTATGGATATTTTCTGGAACCACACATTTCATGAGACTTCCACTGTAATTCATGCTTTTCTGATAATTTTGCACTGTGAAAATGACTATTTTCCGCAGTTATACTGGAACAAACAATAGCCACAACATTTTCCACAAAAAAATGAAAATGAACACTTACATTAGTTAATTCTTTCTCTTCTCTGTACACCGTGTTAAGAATGTCCTGCTGCCCTGCCGTGAACAGCAGTCTGAGTAACAAGTGCTCATCCACGCTGCACCATGCCTGTCCCTTGTAGCCATGATGAAGTGTCCTGCAGACACACAACACTTTTGTTAGATGATTTATAGGGTGTCAGCATTAATGCAGGCCTACAATGAATTGTTGCTGACAGCAAGGTTTGCAATGGGGGTATTAACTTCACAAGCTGAATGACCCACTATAAATCAACTAGAGATATTATAAATCCCTCCTGAATGGGATGTTGTTAGTTATTTAGAATGACTGAATAAATGAATAAATCGTTCATTAGAAACACAACTTGCAGCTTTTCGGCTGAATTACATGTGTTATAAAAATACATCAATCAGAAATACTTATATAGTTATAAAATGTCTAAAATACACTAAAAGATTCCTAAAAAACAACAATATTGTGTTATTTACATTTGTTGCTTATTTGAAAAATGCATTATAAATAATTTTGAAACCTTTTGGTCTAATATCAGGTAGAGAAAACATTCCCTGATCTTTAGACTGTATTGTGTGTCACTGTGCGCAGGCAACAGTCTAGCCAGTTTATGCTGGCCATCACTCTTAATAATCTGATAGATTAATACAAGTATTCTTGCCTTTACAAAGTGACATCAAATTGGCATCTGCTAGGGCTTCACTATATGAAAGTTCCAGATTCACAACTCTTGGACATATTACCTTTACTTAAACAGAGAAGTACTCCCTTTCATGTCACATGTTTTTTTTTTAATCTGCTTTATTTAATATGATCATTCTCTATATCCAATAAAATTCTACTTCCACACAGGACTAGTACTTTTACATCATGCAGCAGTTTTCACAATATTACAGCAATGAGTGATCAGCATAATAGCATGACGATGTTGCTGTGGCAATCAACACACTACATAGGATAAGCATTGCTCCTGTGCATTTTTTCATGTTGCTCCAACAAACTCCTGGCCTAATCATTAGCGCACCAGACTCAGCATGAGCAAAACACTTTGCTTTCACAGTGCCTTTCTTCTCCGAGCTGTATTAACCGATAGCAGTGAGTTATATATATCTATCTTGGAACTTGGACTATCTACTACCAGTTAATACAGCTTGGCGAAGAAAAACAGCAGGAAAACAAAGTGGTTTTGCTCAAGCTAAAGCTGCAGACTGCTTGATGCTGAGTCTGGTTTGCTAACGCAGGGCTCGAAATTGCGACCAATATGGTCGCCAATGCGACTAACTTTTTCTCCTTGGCGACTAAAATTTTTGTTTAGTCGCCAGTTTGGCGACCTTTTGCACGATTTAGAAGTACAATAAAGCATTTTATCTTTTTTTCGGCTCCTGAGCGGGCGGAATTCAACAAATCCTGCAATCTGATTGGTTCCTGGAGCGGGCGGAATTCTCTCATACGGACCGCTACAGCGGGCGGAATCCATCGAGTTGATCTATTTTCGTGAATGAATTAGCGGTTATCGTCAATCTTTCGCCCTTTTTACACTTCAAAAGACGATGAATTAACGCAAGTTTACCTCTATTCACCTTTAGATGGCAAGGAAAGTTACTGTAAGTAAATTCAATTGAAGTTTTTGAAGTTGTGAGAGTTTGTTTGGTTGTTTGTTGCTCGGCGCTGTAATGGCGCGTAATCCTGTGTGTCTCTCTGTACAGTTTTAAGTAAAAACTGAGTCAATTTCAGTCGAGTTTCCCTCTCTAATCGTTGCTGTACTTCAGAGAATTGCTGTGGAGTACACTTAACGAATTTTCTCGTTATCTGCTACTCAATTTACGGTAGAAAAGTCTAATTCAGTCGAGTGATTCGCAGTGATCGACAAAAACTGTTTTTGAAGTACAACTTCAAACTTTGAACAAAAATTCACACCTGGAAAACAATTTTGGAGACCTTAACTAGGGAACTAAATGCACTAACATAAAGTAGTTCGAAATAATTCTGTTCTTTAATACATCTTTCTTCGTATAGTATCTGATTTACTCGTTCTTTCGCTCGTTAGATTTTTTTGCGAATGGTTTGTAGACGGCGCGTAAGCCGATTCAATGGCAAAGTTGCGTAAACAAACGCACTTGTAAGCCAGTTTACGGCAAGAAAAAAAAGATAAAAATGTTATTGGCCGGCTTAAGGTCGGTCCGTATAGGGAAAAACTGTGACCTCGGGCTTGAAAATGCTGCCCTCGGCCTGCGGCCTCGGGCAGCATTTTCAAGACCTCGGTCACAGTTTTTCCCTATACGGACCTCCCAGCCGGCCAATAACATATATAAAGTTAAAATAAACATCGTACTGCTTTGCGTTCGTCGTAAAAGAATGGGCCAAATCGCATAAAAAAGCCACGTTCCCTCTAAACTTTACGGACTCCTGTTCGCAATATTTTCTGCGACGCCATTAGCATTTCTCTCCCTGGAACCACACAGGAGCAGCAGGAGCCACAGAATTTTGCAAAAAGACCGCTGAACGATAGCAATTTTGAGAAGAAAAGGTAAGCTTTAGAATCAAAGGTAACCAAGTGTTTAGATGAAGCTTGGCGAAAATTACAATTTATAGCGTTGTTTTGTTGATTGCGTGACGTGCGCTCATGGCTCAGAAGTGGTTGCCTAGCACGTGATCGAAATCTGCCCCGATCAAATTTCTTTCCAGGATAAAAATAGCCGCGTTGGGAACGAAAACGCTGTGTTTATTTCGTAAGTTTCTGCGAGCATTTTTTAGTTTCTCTGTACAAAGCGTAACTCAACAACGATATATTTATTAAAACTGTAGAAATTGTACGCGAAAACTGAGGAGTCATTTATTTCTACCGCGAAAACGAAGCCAGCATTTTTTATGCTAAAATACAGGTAAATCTCTGTTTTCGGCGAAACATGCAAGTTGGGCGCCGCCGCGCGAAATGAAAAGTGTTACATTATTAAAAAGAAATGGATAAGTCGAAAAAATACTTATTGTATGTATGTGTCCCAAGCCATACCAGACAATATCAAACACTTTCAACAAGCGGAACCCGAACATTATTTTGATTATACAAACTGGCGACTTAAAATTTGCATCTGGCGACTATATTTCTTCAGTTAGTCGCCAAAAGGCGACCTAACGATTTTTTTAATTTCGAGCCTGTAACGATTAAACTATTGCGTCCTCCTTACAGTGGTTGTACATGTAGTAGTAAACTTAAATTAACTTAACAGCTACATTACACATTCAAATAAAGTAGACACAAGAATGAGAACATTTTAAGCACGGCTGATGACCATACTCCATGTACAGTACTTACCAGTTTGACTAAGTCTTGAACATGCCATGACAAACCACTTGAGAGGATCCTTGTTTTTAGGAGCTCTTGCAACCCATGGTGTCTTGGTTTCTGGTTCAGGGATGCTAGTACTTGCCAAGTAACAGGAACATGCCAGCTTCAGTCCTCTTGGCCACGTCACAAATTTCTACAAGATAACAAGACCACAGTTACATTGACAACAATGTGTGGCCTGCTCCTTGTGCAAAGTTTCTTTTGTTTTGATTTTGTTACACAGCTTTTTCTAAGTGCTAATGCCAAAATTCAATTGTGGTGCAGATTGTAAGGCCCAGTTCAGATGTCTAAATCAAACTTTAGAATTAGGTTCCACAAACAATGAAGATCGACAAGCTCTGCTGCACTACACGGCAGCAATTTAAAAGACTAGTTAGAAAGGAAAAATTTCATTGCTGCCCTTTGTGCCAGCCAGTGCTTTAGGGATGACTGACTGACTCACTCAATGATACCACTTACACTTTCATTGCCTACCTCCCTGGCTAAACGAATCAATAATGTCCCACAATGCATGTACAGCTGAGCTTTCATCTCAGTTAAAATTACGTCCCACTCAGTTGGTCCACCAGGTGTTGACCTTCTTGGTGACGGGCGGATTTTGCGGCCA
This sequence comes from Platygyra sinensis, assembly GCA_019787425.1. Lineage (NCBI taxonomy): Eukaryota > Metazoa > Cnidaria > Anthozoa > Scleractinia > Merulinidae > Platygyra > Platygyra sinensis. The sequence goes on from JAHPZR010002444.1 coordinate 38,263, forward strand.
TGTGCCATGAACAGAGAGTGATCCAGCCTGAAGATAAAGGACACTCGGTTAAGATTTATCATCATCTTCCACTCAACACTAATATCACACTAAATCTACGACGACGACTTCCAACAGAGGAGAATTGGTGATGACAGTTATAGAATGTACAAGGGAAATATATAGGCTGCACTTGCATGGATTAAGGCCAAGAAAATCCAGGTTAAAAGATGATGAGCTTTCCCTGGAACTTGTTGACCTTAGTGATTGTACTGAAGTTGTTTATGTTTTACATCCTGTTCCAAATTTGCAAGAGCCAGGTTTAAGGTGACCACAATGCTACCATAGACACAGGTGTATAACCATGGTTTCATAGTACATGTATAAATGAAAATAATATTGGAAAAGTCTTTACCTGAAGAGGGCATTGATGACCTCACGAGTATCATCACATTCACGCAGATTAAGCTCCACGAATTGACAAAGAGCGATCAGCAGTGAAGAATGTACATCTAAGATGGCGTTACCACAGCCCAGGACCTCACCTTTGATCGCTGCAATGTAAAAGGAACCAATAGTTGATACAAGCTCAATTGAATATAATTCTAACCATACACTGCACTGCACTACAAGGATTGGCAACAGAAAAAAACAACAACTGTAAGATAATACTTACAATGCTTCTCCAGAGCTGCAAGGTATTTCTGTAAGGTAAAATATGATAGGAAAATTGACATGTCACTACAGTTAATGTATAGCGTCTGAGACCACAAGAAACAAGTCAGATTAATTTCAGTTTAAAACAAGCTCTTTTATTGCTCTTACCTCAAATATTTCTACACAGCATGCAATCCATTCTAAACTTTCCTTGAAGGCTTTTGTCTTTAATACTGCTGTGCAATGAGAAAATGCCTCATCAAGCCGCCCTGGAAAGAAAAAACATTGTGCAACACACTAAAATCACTAAAATGGCTTACAGGTATTTCTGAAGAGATTCAAAGAAAAAAACAACACTCATCTGTTGTGATTATCCAAGATCAGAAACCAAAATGAAAAAGAAAGAAGAAAACTGCTGTTACCACCAGATGTTTGTTTTCAGCAAAACTTGTAAATGATTAAAAAGTATCTACAGCAAATTATTTTTATTCAAATTTCTAGACACCTCAGATTTTCATTGAATGGATTTCCTACCAAATGCTACATTCCCTGACCAGTAGCAGCCGTGCGACTGCTGTTTTATCATGTCTTTAGAAACACAAATACAAAAAATTCTGCTTGAATGGAAGTCCCACTGCTAAATCAAAATTCCATTTACTACTAGACGATACATTCTTTCTAATTCTGCTCCGGAATTTGGCTCTCGGACATGTTTTACTTAAGATGATCAATCCTTCATTTCTCATGGCCCATCAGCTGAACCTTTGTTATAGAAAAGCAAAGAAAGTTAGGAATTAATCATGTACCTCTTATGGCATACAACCGAACAAGTCTAACATGCAGGTCAACCACTCTTGGTCTTTTACTCTACAAAGATTAAGGCACAACAGTGAGAGCAACTAATGATCAAACTTAAATCAACACGATCTGAACCATCACAGCAGTAACCTTAACACACTGGTAAGAGCAATTCTACCCAACTCAGTGCTCTTGCTATATCTGTTGTTTGCATATCAAACACAGTTTAATAGCACAAGGGTGTGTTTACCATCAACTGGTGTAAATCTGAACAGCAATCATGAACCACACTTAGATTTGTCTCTGACTTTTGTTAGTTAAACAAATAAGTTTCCAGTCGATCATGCACCATTAGAGTCTGTGGTTTATTCGTCTCACATCAAGTTCGGTTTTCCCTTGTAAAACTTTCCACAAATAATCCTAGTGTTTGCATTTTTCTGAACAGGGTTGTCGCAAAAGCTTTAGTGAGTTGCTGTACAGTCCAGTACAGTAATCAGCCAAATGTAAGAAGTAGACAGGTATTTTGGTACTGGCAGTAAGCTACTTTTGACAACCCTGCTTGAATCACTCTGTAAAAGACAGAGGTACTCACAAGTTCTTCAGAGATCAGATCCTCAAGAGCTTCATAATCCACTACTTCAGCAGATTCTAGGAGATGTAACTACAATAAACAAGATTATGGCTTGGAAAATGGAAAACAAATTCATAACAATACTGTTCATGAACATTACTATTGATCTGTTTTAACCTTTCTAGCTGAGTTTCAAAAATGTCAATAGATGAGGGCTTCATTAAATTGTCAGAGGCTTCGTTAAATTTGTTAGGTCATATAGACAGACAATCTTTTGGAACAGGTTTTTAAGTGGTTTTATTTCAGGTCTGGCACCTCAGAAATTGACTGATTGTGATGGGGATTTTGCCTTCTTGGCTTGATCATCTAAAAGTTAGTTCAGTTCAAAACATTTTGCTGAATCACACTCGCCTGTGAAAACAAGTTGCCTTGCTGCTAATAACGTTTTTTTTTTCTTTCAACTTACACTACATATAACAGTTACAGGTAACTACTATGCTAATAATAATACTATATAATCAAAACTGGTTTCTACAGGATATATTCTATTCAATTTACGTACCTGCTAAGAAGAAAATTTTGCATGGTTTACTTGTTTTTTGGTCGTGAAAAAGGACAAATTGAACTAAGCGTAACCTTCTATATTCAACATAAAACTTCATTTCCAGACAAAAACATCCCAAATACATTCATGTTGGTTGATTTTCTGGATATGAAAGTAGAAGTTTGCATAGAGGAGGCAGAAATTTAGTTTTTTTTTATTTTATTTCCTCTGAAGAGTATTTCTTCTGATTTTGATGTGATGGAAGAGTTCTTCTTTTCATTCAATCAGCATAGCACTTTCCGGTGAAAGTCAACTACAATATGCGACAACCTAAGAAAGGTTGTCATATTGAAACCAGTTGCTAATAATGTTATTGAAACCCCTGGGGTTTTGACTTGACGCCCTGTCGTTAATTGGAACACTGCTCTATACAACAAGCCTATTTTTCCTACAACAAATGAACACAAGATGACCAACTAGCAAAGTGCTGTTTCATCTGGTTTAAAAAAAAACACCAATATTATGTACTCACTCTCAGGTGAAACACATCTGGATGACCAGGAAACAAACGAGCTCCTCTGTCTGCCCAAGCCTAGCAAAAAGTAGGAGAAAGTATATGTATAGATGTATGAACAAAATGCATGCATTGACTTTCTCAGAGACATCATTGATATATACTGTACCAGAGCTCGAAATTAATGCTCGCAAACTTGCAAAATGCAAGTTATTTGATAATCTGCAAGTGAGAAAAATATCAACTAGCAAAAGTTGGCGATTCAGAACCACGCAGATCTCCCAAACATTTGGAAAGAACTTGCTAGTGGTCTCACCAGTTTGCTAGTGGAAAAAATCTTACTGGCAAAACTTTGCAAGTGGATTAAAAAGTTAACTTTGAGCCCTGATGTATATGTACCAACAAAAATAATTCTCAAAACTAGCATTAAGAAATGTGCAGTAACCAGTCCAGAGAAATAATATTTTAAGGCTGAGGCTGAAAAGGTTACTGACCCTGGCCCGGTCAGGATGAACTGGAACATTGCAGTACAACTTGACAACTGAAAGCAAATGGCAATGCATGGAAAAATTAGTTCCCAATGAACAGAGACAACATTTTCAAGATGTTTTCTTATTTCTTACAATAACTTAAAGGAGTTCACTCACTGTATTTTGTATTACTTTGAACATCAACAAAATTACCTTTAAATTGAAGGAAACCTGAATATAATACTTTACAAAGATACAAAAACACCGAAGAGATAATAATATACCATAATGGAACAAGGATGGAATAGATTGACACAGATTACAAGCAACGAAATTGAAAGTCACAAAGGAGGCCTGAAAAAAAATTGAACTTTAAGAGCATTTGAACCACGGCATTGATAAATCAATCAAGGCATCTCAGATATGAGGTTTTTCAATTTTAAAGCTCAAGAAAGACTGATTTGATTTTTTAGGGTACATTTGCAAGTGCGTAAGTGGCTAGTACACAGGGTAGAAGATCACTTTATCCACTGATTTGTAATTGAAGGCTTCACGTATGTACACATGTATGTACACAGTGTATACTACAGAAATATCAATTCTAAGTTTAATGATGAGTGATCTAACCTTTTAGTACTAATTCCTTTTGGGTGTTGTTTAATTCCAAGGACCTGCAGAAATCAGCTGTTGTTAGATGTCCAACATATCAAAATAAAAATATTAACTGTGTTTTTCCTGTCTGCTACATGTACAGTGGAACCTCGATTTAACGAAGTCGCTGGGGACCGGCCAAATTTGTTCATTAAATCAAGGGTTCGTTATATCGAAACCTCAATATAATGAATTGAGGGCAAACGACCAAATGTTCGTTATATCGAGGTCATAGTTAACCACTGATTTGTCACACAGGTGACTTCTGTAGAAATACTATAGTGCCAATGTCTATGACATACAATAAGCCGTTGACTGAAAGGTTGCTGTCTCTTTACCATAAGAATTAAAGGATTTGTAGACTGTTGATCTGTTCAGCATTTATCTTCTGTCGCGTGTTGACAGTGTAATTCGTTATATCGAGGTAGATTTTACTTTTGGGCTTCCGGATTAAGTTCGTTATATCAAAGAATTCGTTATATCGAGGTTCGTTATATTGAGGTTCGATTCCATACATTTTACTGTAACTTTAGCCGTGACGTAGAATATCGTTCGTTATATCGAGGACTTCGTTAAATAGAGGTTCGTTAAATCGAGGTTCCACTGTATCTTGAAAATACCTTCTTACAAATGCCACAAAAAGTGAGAAGAAAACTGCTTCCCCACAAACGATTTAATGAAAAACAGATAATTTATAAGCAAGAAAGTTCCTGGAAATCACATGTACATGTATGTATTCCCGATATTTTAGCGCATATTCAACTGGTCTTGGAATTAATCAGAAGCGGTTTGTATCACTTCATTTTGAATAACACATTTAAAGTCAAATAAAATTCATCCACATACCTTCTATATGAGGCCACAGCCTTTTTCCAACTGTCCCATACTTTCATACAGCTGTCCCATAAGGCAGTGACCCCTGAAGTTAATTTTTAAAGAAAAAAATGTTAATAGTTCTGGACAGTAATTTTTGTTTAAGCACTATCTTCAATGGAAGTTATTCATCATAGTTTTAGTTGAGTCAGAAAAGAAGCAAAGTTTGGTTGTTTCTACGTTGAATTGTTCAATACTCAGATCCTAGCAGTATATTCCTGCCATCATTTTCACTCAGTCCCACTTAACACCACCTGGACATTTAGGTCAGGCCTCCCTCCCTTCTCATCTGCTCTCCCAAGACTGACTGTATTCCAGTAGTTGCAGATTACAGATGTGAAGATAACAACATCACTTATTGCTTTTACAAAGTAACAAACTCAAATTTGCAAAGGTGATACAAATGTTGGCTGGCCCCAGTTGAGTTCATTACACTGTAAAATGAAGAGGGCACTTTAAACAAATCAAATGAATTTTTCCCCTGTAGTTAACTGTTTTATTGAAAATTTGCACATCCATTTTTTCTTATTTACGTTTCGATTTCAGAAGTCATTGGTATGCAAGCGCAATGTTTCAGTTTTGTTGCAATTGTATTACAGTGGAACCCTGCTCTACGGACACCCGCTTTATACGGACAGTTTTGTTTGTCCCGACAGAAAGCTCATATATTTTCTCTAAAATTAACCCGCTTTATACGGACACTGGGTAATACGGACAACGGACACTTTTCTGTGTCTCGAGTCACAAACTCTCAAATATTGTCAACCCCGCTTTACAGACAATGGTTATTTGCACACTGTCTATTCTCATTGTAACAATCATGTGATAATTGTAAACATTGTACCCTGTTCAAATAATGACAGATTTTTACGGATGAATAAAATTTTATTACAGAACTGCGCTAAAAAACAGTAACGAAGTAAAGTCACAGGCTTTTTCAAATGAATCCACTGTCATGCATGTTTCAATATCAATACTCTGTACAAAACCTTTAAGATTTTACTCTGAGACTATGATAAATGATCGCAAGGTTTCCTTGGGATGAACTTGTTGCCATTTTCTCGTAAAACTGTCTGCTTTGGTCTTTATATCAATAAAACATGTGCTCTTCACGTTTTCTCTGAAAGCCCGCTTAATACAGACACCCGGATAATACGGACACTATGGCATGTACTTTTGGTGTCCGTATTAACCGGGTTCCACTGTATGTAAGTGAAATCTATCTGCTTTTGCTGCCTCCTCTTCATTACAACAGAACAGTTTGCTTTTTGTCATAATGCCCCACTCTAATGCCGAAGGGTGGACTCGCCTTGCTGATCCCCCCCCCCTCCCCCTGGACATCCAGTTGACATTGATTAAGTGGGGTCCACATGAAAATTTTAACAGCTCCTTGCATGTTGACTTCTATAGCAATGCATTTAGGGTTAGAAAACCTTAACACTTATGAAAAAAGTGAGCAAATGTAAGCAAAAAGAAAACATCAACAATCCCATAAACGTTCATGTATAATTAAATTCCCAGTCTCCAGAACAAACTTTAAAAACTGTATGTAAATTTGTAAGGAGAACAGATGAATTGAGCTTCAGGCCAGAAGGGTGACAGGTTTCAGAATTTACAAACAAAAATGCACTTCGACTGGTGCCCAAGGACATGTTCTTTTCAGGGGGGAGGGAGAACATTCATTAACATTAATACATGTAAACTCACCTAAAATCTCCTTCACTCTCACTGATGTAAGCTTCCAGATACCTGAAGACATAATCAGAGACACCCAGAAAGAATCTTTAGTTAGATTATAATCAAGCTGGCAAGCACATGAAGAAGTAGCATGTGATGCATGTTTCATACACAAACTTTATTCAAGCAATTTCCAGAGCAAACGAGATCAATTTTAATAAACAGAAATATTTTAAAAGACATAAATTACAACTTCCGTTGAATGTAATCACCAATAAGTTACTTTGAGTTTGTTTTAACGTCCGTGTATTCTTCCGTCGAAATTTGTCGAGTCAGAAAACCTGGACAGGAAGTGTCAACGAAACTGGAAAACTAACCGTTTGGCGCTCTCGTTGTCTGATGCTTCCTTGTAAAGTCTGGAAAAGGCAAATCCCTTCAAGTTGCGCTGTGAGACAGGTCAGCGAAAGAGTTAATTCTTCAAAATTGAGCTGCGAGATAACTGCGCGAAAAATTATGAATGACAGCAAAAACAACTTACCTCGTGCGCGCTGGCGCAGTTTCGTTCAACTTGGATCACGTATTTATCTACCTCATCCTTGGTCCAAACCATTTTCAAAGAGTTTAAAATTGTATAACTCACTATAAAACAACCGATGTCAAATTAGCTAACAAAGCTGATCAACTTTCCGTACATTTTCGTGTTCAAATCGCCACAAAACATCAAAATTCAAGACCGCGAAGCCTCGGCGTTTGACTTCGCGCTTGAGTTTTAGTCATAAGCCGCTGAGCAGTGAGATTGATCAAAGAAAGTCATGCAATTCCCGTGACAGAATGTGCGTGACACCATGTTAAAGCCCTTTGTAGCCCCGGGGGGGGGGGCGGCCCCTCATACCCTGACCCTGTTTAAGACAAATATCGCTGATTTTCCTAGCCTGTTTAAGACAGAGTTCCGATTTTTGATACCCTGTTTAAGACATATTTTAAAAGTTGCGGTTACAAAGTGTGTGGCTTTCTTGTTGTGTATCAATGGAAATGTAATAATATGCCTGGTATCAATGCCAAAGTAAACGCAAGTCAATAATAATTTACAAGAGCTTGTAAAAATTTTGCTTTTTATCATGGAAGAAAAGATATCCCATTTAAGACAAAAATTGATAAACCGATACCCTGATTAAGACAAAAAATGACAAATTCGATACCCTGTTTAAGGCAAAAATCCCGAATAACATACCCTGGCTGGCCGCACGTCCCCATTAAGCTCTTATAAGAGAGTACCACCACCACCCCGGGTTTGTAGCCTGCATGGCCTGAAGACGTCTCCACTTTTCTTATATTGGAGAGCAGTCGAAGAGGTATTCCACTGTCAAAGTTGATTTTTCTTTGTCCGAATGAATGTTTCACGATACATTTTTTTTACCTTTCTTTGCAACGATCGTGACTGGGCCTGCAGTTTCCGCACCCTTCACACAACTTCAACTTCCTGTTTTTCTCGGAAATCGCCGATGTCTTCTACGAACAAATACGGAAAATGTTTTGATATTTGAAGAAGGTTATGATATGAAAAAAGCATTCAGGCGTATGGTGCAAGGATGTTGCAACTCAAAGCAAGTTTCTGTTTGGAGCTACTTTGCAACAAGCTTGTCTTACAACGCGGAAGCGATGGATGGGAGTCAATGACATCAAGCTGATTGTACAATAGAGGTATGTACTATACCTTCATTCCATTTATAGATGGAGGTTGATTAACCAGTTTTGCTGTGTCAGTTCCCAGACTGTTGTCTAAATTCTCAGAAACCGTTCGGTATCAAAACCAAGTGATCTCTGCTTCGGTCAATAAAAAGATATTCTGAACAATTCTGAACAGTAAATACTCGATGTCATCTCTCTCTTCGGTATACTGGCGAGATATTTTCCTTGGAACTGTGTATATTTTATTATTAAAACTTTAAAACGGGTCAGTGTGTCCGGACTGATGTGACCTAATATCGAGAATGGCCGAAAGTTTTCTTGCCGAATACATATAATGACTGGTGTTATAGATACCAAAATTGTTCTGTTCTGTACTTCTATTAAAGCTCGAGATTTCTATCGCGCGAGAGCGAATAATTTAATCGTTTCAGTATAATGCATCAGTCAATTTCAGCAGTGCCCATCCCCCCCCGGGCTAACCCCCGGGCATTAGCCTTTTTTTAAAAAAATGGGCAAATTCCCCGGGGTGGGGACACATAAGCTGTCTAAATTCCCCGGGGTGGGGACGAAAAAAGAGGGCAAATACCCCGCCCCCGGGATCGTCGCCTTCTAAGACTTCCAACACTTCTGCAGTTTTTTATTAACCAGTGAACAAAACGGTCAACTGTTCAGTATTTTAATGCAATGGTATTAAAGACTTCAAGGACAACAGTATGTGCTATTTTATTCTGATTATATTTATTTCTTTATCTTTTGTTTTTAACAAAATTTTTATAACTTTTTTTTATATTTTTGTTTTTCACCTTGTTGCTATAAAGAATCAAGACATTTTAAATGATGATGCATCGCATTTTAAGCTCGCAAGATCTGTGTTGAAGATCGCATCATTTAAGGACGTTCGCGCTCATTGCTACTGCGCATCTCTAGTGCGCACGCTATTCATTGGCTACATGTGTGCCACGTCATTTTCAAGCGTGCGCACCGAGTCGAAAACTCAACAAAATATAGAGCAAATGGCCTTTGCATTAACTTTGCGTGCGAATATTTTTGTTGGATGCTCGGTGACCCCCACTTTTTTTCGGCAGATCACTTCCTTTTCTGATTCTTTCCATTATATACTAAAAAACAAAAAAAATCTGTACGTGGGAAGTTTTAATTATTTCTCATATACTATTCAAATAGGGTCGAATTGGTACACGGATACAGGTGTGCGTAACTAAAAGTTGTATTTTTTTAAGGCTAATTCTAGCTGATTTAATGGAACATGTAGCAAAGATCTATCAAATAGGCCTATATATGCTGTATTAAACACACATAACTTAGACATGATTCGAATTCGTCAACTTAAATATATGCCGCTAGTAATGAATCCGGGCAGAATCGCCTCAGTGGCTGGAAATCCTAGAAATGCTATGATCTGTGACGCGCCTTATCTTCAAAAAGAGTTCGGTGACCCCCGATTTTTTTTACGTTTTTCATCTAATCTTATCATTTTCTACCTGCAGTCAAAGTTTTAAAAAAATCTGTATGTGGGAAGCTTTTGGGCGCGAACGTCCTTAAATTTGCAAACCTTCAGTATTTTAATTCCACTTTCATGAATTTAAAAATTGTTAGGCTAGTTTTGAATGCCAAATGCGAAATAGTCGTTCACGCAGTGTTCACGTCAGTGATTGTTTTGTGATAAACAAAATATAGTTCACCTTGTCGCTTATATTTATGTCGCTTATGCTTACAAGTAATCAAGAAATATATCTAAAATTGAGAAAACATACCTTTAAAAACATCGACAGGTTTTTTCTAGTCCCTGACAGACTAGCCAGTCTTTGACAAAGGCCTCATCCTTCTTGATAAACTCATCCATCTTTCGAAAACACGTGTGTCAAATGCCCGGGGGTCGCCCCGGGGTATGCTAATGCCAGGCCCCGGGCCACGATAAAATTTGCTAATGCCTCACCCCTGGGACTGACAGCATGAGCAAATGCCCCACGGTTGCCCGGGGGGGGGGGGGGAGGGGATGGGCACCGCTGGAATTGATTGATGCATAAATCTTGTAGTCGTTCAAAATTGCAACCAAATTCCCTTCACAGCAGACCTCTCAACCTTAAAACACCGAAAATCTGGAGACTGATGCAAAAAAATCTGGAGATTTCAGTAAAAATCGGGAGATTGATAGACCAGCAGACAAAACCAAGTATTAAAACATTGGTTTATCCTCGGAGACCCAGGGGCAGTTAGTGGGGACGGGAAAAAGTCTAAAACAGGAGAGAAAAAATCTTCGCGCGAGTTTTTTCCTCCCCGGTTTAGACTTAACCTTTTTCCCGCCCCCATTAACTGCCCCTAGGTCTTCGAGGATGACACAGGTTCTAATTAAGAGAAAGTGTTTTTTCCTGCTTAAAATTTCATTAGGTTCATCGGCAACTTCCGCCATTTTGAAAACGTGATTAAAATGTGAGAGACTGGTAATGATGACCTAATTTGGAACAAGTGCTATATATGGTCATAGACTACAGTCCACAGCTGGGTAACGGTTTGTTAAGTTTACTATGGATTTGCACAGAATTGGCGCAGAAACTCACCTAATCAAGCCAAAAATGAACTTATACAACAAAAAATTTATTCTGTCAGCTTGCACCGCTATTTATCGTGAGATTTGTCTGTCTTGTCGTGAGACCGTGAGATTGAACTGAAAACCGTGAGTCTCAGGACAAAATCGTGAGACTTGAGAGGTCTGTCACAGACACTTCGAAAATGCAAAGAAGAGTGGCCGCCATTTTGGTAGCCTGCGTGGCAGGCGTCTAAGGGGGGGGAGAAGGGAAGAAAAACGAGCGCGCGAAGCGCGTGAGTTCGTGTGAGCGTGACGGAGGGGTCAGGGGTAGGGGTAGGTCCCTCCACCCCTCCCAAAACTCTGTAGGGCCTCTCTGCGGCCTTTCTCTCCCCTTGTGCGGCCTGCCACGCAGGCTACCATTTTGGTAACAAACTATCAACAACAGAATAGATGTCCCTGGTCCTTTGCTGTCCGTATTTAAGAGGTACCACTGTATTTGTTTTGTACTTGAATGATCCAAACCCTTTATACGCAGTTTATAACTTTTATTGATCATTTTTTTGTTATTGTGATGAGACTACGTCGATTTGCTGCTTGGGAAGTGTATGGACCTTTTTCTATTATACTATTTTGCATGTCATTTTGCATGTCATTTGGTTCAAGGCTTCATTCTAGTCATATCGGATTTATGTTTTGGCAGGTGTGGTGTTAATTGTACCATTCAAGTAAAGCCACTGTATGTCAAAACTCAACTCTGATTTATTGACTCCATGCTCGCAACCACTACAAGGGGAGTGTAATATTACTCTCTACCGCGTTTTCGTTTGATTGACAGATGTCACAACACTACAGCAGTGATATCCCATGATTAGCGTGGTGTCATCGTTTTCGAAAAGCTTTCTTTTCGACATGATTTCTGTCCTGAGTGTGGACTCTATGCTAAAGCAGAAAGCCAGCGTTTTCAAATTCCATTGTTTTGAAGAGCATTTTCGAAAAGCGCCGTTTTCGTGACAGAATAGTAGTGTGGACGGTAAGCCAAATCCAACCTCCCGTTTTCGCTTAATACTCTCCCGGTTTAATATTCTGCCGTTTTTCTTTACTTAACTAGTCTTTTTAGCACGATTCTTTGCCATTTTTCTGTGGTTTCTCGGCGAATTTTACCCTTTTGGCATCCTAGCAATTTTGGCACGGCAATATATACTGCGATCTCAAAATGCAGAAAATGGCATCTTAGAGGCACATATCTTAACCAAAGCGCTGATCATTGCATCAAGTCCTTTTTTCCCTACAAAGACATATCTTAATATTTTTCCCGGGGGAGCATGCCCCCGGACCCCCCCCCCCCTAGAGCATCCCGCCTGTGGCGCTAGTGGGCGTGGCAACCTCTCTCTTTTTTACTTTACAGGGTTGGAATCACTGGAAACTGAAAATAAAGCTGTGTCGCGTCTTGTCTTGAACGGCGTAGTGTAGACGAGGCCTAAGTTCGCGCAGTCGTTAATAGATGCCATTTCCATTTTTTTCTGCCAACAAATAGCTAACACCGCAGTTGAAAGTGACGTTTTGTGGGCCGCCAAGAATGGATGATGATCCCGACTTCACCAGACCGTCAGTTACCGCAAGGGAAAGGGCACTTCAGGAAAAGATTATCAGGCTTGAGAAAAAATTGGAAGGCTACCAGACTCAGATAGGTAACACTCTCAAGTGCACACATGATGTGAGTAATAAAACTTGCCGGCCAAATGTGGCCAAAATCAATCATAGCTGAATGAGATTAATCTAATTTTTTTTTTTTTTGGGGGGGGGGGGGACAGATATTATTGATAGCCAACGTCAACAACTGGAGGAAAGAGCAATCAGAATGGAGTCTGCATTAGCGAAAGCGAAGAATGGACTTTTAGAAGCTAGAAAAGAGGTGACTGAAGATAATTATGTTTCATAAGTGTATTTTCTTCTGCCTAATTGTTTATTTCTGACTGAACTCGGAGATGACAAATTTTTCTTCTCACTCGGATTATTTGAATTTTTATTTTCTAAACTGCATATAACTTATTCTATATGCTCTAAACTCTCACTCATAAAACACATCAATATGATTTAATAACAAGGAATAAATCGTAAAGGCGGAATATGTACAGCAGTGCCCGTAATATTCGACCTGAAAATGACATACTGAGTATATACACACTCAGTGATCTTGGTGTTTTAAGCAATCTGATTGGTTCGCTATCTCTGGCTAATGAGCATTATTCACCTCCTACCGAGTGAATAATGCGTAAGCCAAACAAAAATAAAGTATACTTTTGAATAAAGCATACTTTTGATTCATACTGATTTGAACGGTGTTTAAGGACCATTATTCTAGACTGTCACGAGGTTTTTTCGAAGATTAACTATAGATTTTCCATGTTCAAAGATTCTGTAAATAGTTTCGCGAATTCGCGCATGCTTTGTACAGCTTGCACGTTTTCCGAGCATGAATTGAGAGGCCAATTAAATCGATTTTTAATGGTTTCCTTCTGAAATGTTGTTGAGAGCACTTCCTGTGTATATACTAAAACAATTATTCTTCTCAATCTCGGTGAATAGTGGCAGAATATTTACCGCGCCGCGTAGCGGCGCGGTAAATATTCTGCCACTATTCACCGAGATTGAGAAGAATAATTGTTTTAGTATATACACAGGAAGTGCTCTCAACAACATTTCAGAAGGAAACCATTAAAAATCGATTTAATTGGCCTCTCAATTCATGCTCGGAAAACGTGCAAGCTGTACAAAGCATGCGCGAATTCGCGAAACTATTTACAGAATCTTTGAACATGGAAAATCTATAGTTAATCTTCGAAAAAACCTCGTGACAGTCTAGAATAATGGTCCTTAAACACCGTTCAAATCAGTATGAATCAAAAGTATGCTTTATTCAAAAGTATACTTTATTTTTGTTTGGCTTACGCATTATTCACTCGGTAGGAGGTGAATAATGCTCATTAGCCAGAGATAGCGAACCAATCAGATTGCTTAAAACACCAAGATCACTGAGTGTGTATATACTCAGTATGTCATTTTCAGGTCGAATATTACGGGCACTGCTGTACATATTCCGCCTTTACGATTTATTCCTTGTTATTAAATCATATTGATGTGTTTTATGAGTGAGAGTTTAGAGCATATAGAATAAGTTATATGCAGTTTAGAAAATAAAAATTCAAATAATCCGAGTGAGAAGAAAAATTTGTCATCTCCGAGTTCAGTCAGAAATAAACAATTAGGCAGAAGAAAATACACTTATGAAACATAATTATCTTCAGTCACCTCTTTTCTAGCTTCTAAAAGTCCATTCTTCGCTTTCGCTAATGCAGACTCCATTCTGATTGCTCTTTCCTCCAGTTGTTGACGTTGGCTATCAATAATATCTGTCCCCCCCCCCCCCAAAAAAAAAAAAAATTAGATTAATCTCATTCAGCTATGATTGATTTTGGCCACATTTGGCCGGCAAGTTTTATTACTCACATCATGTGTGCACTTGAGAGTGTTACCTATCTGAGTCTGGTAGCCTTCCAATTTTTTCTCAAGCCTGATAATCTTTTCCTGAAGTGCCCTTTCCCTTGCGGTAACTGACGGTCTGGTGAAGTCGGGATCATCATCCATTCTTGGCGGCCCACAAAACGTCACTTTCAACTGCGGTGTTAGCTATTTGTTGGCAGAAAAAAATGGAAATGGCATCTATTAACGACTGCGCGAACTTAGGCCTCGTCTACACTACGCCGTTCAAGACAAGACGCGACACAGCTTTATTTTCAGTTTCCAGTGATTCCAACCCTGTAAAGTAAAAAAGAGAGAGGTTGCCACGCCCACTAGCGCCACAGGCGGGATGCTCTAGGGGGGGGGGGGTCCGGGGGCATGCTCCCCCGGGAAAAATATTAAGATATGTCTTTGTAGGGAAAAAAGGACTTGATGCAATGATCAGCGCTTTGGTTAAGATATGTGCCTCTAAGATGCCATTTTCTGCATTTTGAGATCGCAGTATATATTGCCGTGCCAAAATTGCTAGGATGCCAAAAGGGTAAAATTCGCCGAGAAACCACAGAAAAATGGCAAAGAATCGTGCTAAAAAGACTAGTTAAGTAAAGAAAAACGGCAGAATATTAAACCGGGAGAGTATTAAGCGAAAACGGGAGGTTGGATTTGGCTTACCGTCCACACTACTATTCTGTCACGAAAACGGCGCTTTTCGAAAATGCTCTTCAAAACAATGGAATTTGAAAACGCTGGCTTTCTGCTTTAGCATAGAGTCCACACTCAGGACAGAAATCATGTCGAAAAGAAAGCTTTTCGAAAACGATGACACCACGCTAATCATGGGATATCACTGCTGTAGTGTTGTGACATCTGTCAATCAAACGAAAACGCGGTAGAGAGTAATATTACACTCCCCTTGTAGTGGTTGCGAGCATGGAGTCAATAAATCAGAGTTGAGTTTTGACATACAGTGGCTTTACTTGAATGGTACAATTAACACCACACCTGCCAAAACATAAATCCGATATGACTAGAATGAAGCCTTGAACCAAATGACATGCAAAATGACATGCAAAATAGTATAATAGAAAAAGGTCCATACACTTCCCAAGCAGCAAATCGACGTAGTCTCATCACAATAACAAAAAAATGATCAATAAAAGTTATAAACTGCGTATAAAGGGTTTGGATCATTCAAGTACAAAACAAATACAGTGGTACCTCTTAAATACGGACAGCAAAGGACCAGGGACATCTATTCTGTTGTTGATAGTTTGTTACCAAAATGGTAGCCTGCGTGGCAGGCCGCACAAGGGGAGAGAAAGGCCGCAGAGAGGCCCTACAGAGTTTTGGGAGGGGTGGAGGGACCTACCCCTACCCCTGACCCCTCCGTCACGCTCACACGAACTCACGCGCTTCGCGCGCTCGTTTTTCTTCCCTTCTCCCCCCCCTTAGACGCCTGCCACGCAGGCTACCAAAATGGCGGCCACTCTTCTTTGCATTTTCGAAGTGTCTGTGACAGACCTCTCAAGTCTCACGATTTTGTCCTGAGACTCACGGTTTTCAGTTCAATCTCACGGTCTCACGACAAGACAGACAAATCTCACGATAAATAGCGGTGCAAGCTGACAGAATAAATTTTTTGTTGTATAAGTTCATTTTTGGCTTGATTAGGTGAGTTTCTGCGCCAATTCTGTGCAAATCCATAGTAAACTTAACAAACCGTTACCCAGCTGTGGACTGTAGTCTATGACCATATATAGCACTTGTTCCAAATTAGGTCATCATTACCAGTCTCTCACATTTTAATCACGTTTTCAAAATGGCGGAAGTTGCCGATGAACCTAATGAAATTTTAAGCAGGAAAAAACACTTTCTCTTAATTAGAACCTGTGTCATCCTCGAAGACCTAGGGGCAGTTAATGGGGGCGGGAAAAAGGTTAAGTCTAAACCGGGGAGGAAAAAACTCGCGCGAAGATTTTTTCTCTCCTGTTTTAGACTTTTTCCCGTCCCCACTAACTGCCCCTGGGTCTCCGAGGATAAACCAATGTTTTAATACTTGGTTTTGTCTGCTGGTCTATCAATCTCCCGATTTTTACTGAAATCTCCAGATTTTTTTGCATCAGTCTCCAGATTTTCGGTGTTTTAAGGTTGAGAGGTCTGCTGTGAAGGGAATTTGGTTGCAATTTTGAACGACTACAAGATTTATGCATCAATCAATTCCAGCGGTGCCCATCCCCTCCCCCCCCCCCCCCGGGCAACCGTGGGGCATTTGCTCATGCTGTCAGTCCCAGGGGTGAGGCATTAGCAAATTTTATCGTGGCCCGGGGCCTGGCATTAGCATACCCCGGGGCGACCCCCGGGCATTTGACACACGTGTTTTCGAAAGATGGATGAGTTTATCAAGAAGGATGAGGCCTTTGTCAAAGACTGGCTAGTCTGTCAGGGACTAGAAAAAACCTGTCGATGTTTTTAAAGGTATGTTTTCTCAATTTTAGATATATTTCTTGATTACTTGTAAGCATAAGCGACATAAATATAAGCGACAAGGTGAACTATATTTTGTTTATCACAAAACAATCACTGACGTGAACACTGCGTGAACGACTATTTCGCATTTGGCATTCAAAACTAGCCTAACAATTTTTAAATTCATGAAAGTGGAATTAAAATACTGAAGGTTTGCAAATTTAAGGACGTTCGCGCCCAAAAGCTTCCCACATACAGATTTTTTTAAAACTTTGACTGCAGGTAGAAAATGATAAGATTAGATGAAAAACGTAAAAAAAATCGGGGGTCACCGAACTCTTTTTGAAGATAAGGCGCGTCACAGATCATAGCATTTCTAGGATTTCCAGCCACTGAGGCGATTCTGCCCGGATTCATTACTAGCGGCATATATTTAAGTTGACGAATTCGAATCATGTCTAAGTTATGTGTGTTTAATACAGCATATATAGGCCTATTTGATAGATCTTTGCTACATGTTCCATTAAATCAGCTAGAATTAGCCTTAAAAAAATACAACTTTTAGTTACGCACACCTGTATCCGTGTACCAATTCGACCCTATTTGAATAGTATATGAGAAATAATTAAAACTTCCCACGTACAGATTTTTTTTGTTTTTTAGTATATAATGGAAAGAATCAGAAAAGGAAGTGATCTGCCGAAAAAAAGTGGGGGTCACCGAGCATCCAACAAAAATATTCGCACGCAAAGTTAATGCAAAGGCCATTTGCTCTATATTTTGTTGAGTTTTCGACTCGGTGCGCACGCTTGAAAATGACGTGGCACACATGTAGCCAATGAATAGCGTGCGCACTAGAGATGCGCAGTAGCAATGAGCGCGAACGTCCTTAAATGATGCGATCTTCAACACAGATCTTGCGAGCTTAAAATGCGATGCATCATCATTTAAAATGTCTTGATTCTTTATAGCAACAAGGTGAAAAACAAAAATATAAAAAAAAGTTATAAAAATTTTGTTAAAAACAAAAGATAAAGAAATAAATATAATCAGAATAAAATAGCACATACTGTTGTCCTTGAAGTCTTTAATACCATTGCATTAAAATACTGAACAGTTGACCGTTTTGTTCACTGGTTAATAAAAAACTGCAGAAGTGTTGGAAGTCTTAGAAGGCGACGATCCCGGGGGCGGGGTATTTGCCCTCTTTTTTCGTCCCCACCCCGGGGAATTTAGACAGCTTATGTGTCCCCACCCCGGGGAATTTGCCCATTTTTTTAAAAAAAGGCTAATGCCCGGGGGTTAGCCCGGGGGGGGATGGGCACTGCTGAAATTGACTGATGCATTATACTGAAACGATTAAATTATTCGCTCTCGCGCGATAGAAATCTCGAGCTTTAATAGAAGTACAGAACAGAACAATTTTGGTATCTATAACACCAGTCATTATATGTATTCGGCAAGAAAACTTTCGGCCATTCTCGATATTAGGTCACATCAGTCCGGACACACTGACCCGTTTTAAAGTTTTAATAATAAAATATACACAGTTCCAAGGAAAATATCTCGCCAGTATACCGAAGAGAGAGATGACATCGAGTATTTACTGTTCAGAATTGTTCAGAATATCTTTTTATTGACCGAAGCAGAGATCACTTGGTTTTGATACCGAACGGTTTCTGAGAATTTAGACAACAGTCTGGGAACTGACACAGCAAAACTGGTTAATCAACCTCCATCTATAAATGGAATGAAGGTATAGTACATACCTCTATTGTACAATCAGCTTGATGTCATTGACTCCCATCCATCGCTTCCGCGTTGTAAGACAAGCTTGTTGCAAAGTAGCTCCAAACAGAAACTTGCTTTGAGTTGCAACATCCTTGCACCATACGCCTGAATGCTTTTTTCATATCATAACCTTCTTCAAATATCAAAACATTTTCCGTATTTGTTCGTAGAAGACATCGGCGATTTCCGAGAAAAACAGGAAGTTGAAGTTGTGTGAAGGGTGCGGAAACTGCAGGCCCAGTCACGATCGTTGCAAAGAAAGGTAAAAAAAATGTATCGTGAAACATTCATTCGGACAAAGAAAAATCAACTTTGACAGTGGAATACCTCTTCGACTGCTCTCCAATATAAGAAAAGTGGAGACGTCTTCAGGCCATGCAGGCTACAAACCCGGGGTGGTGGTGGTACTCTCTTATAAGAGCTTAATGGGGACGTGCGGCCAGCC
>JAHPZR010002446.1:0-10799 GCA_019787425.1 Platygyra sinensis
AACAATGGCTTGTAAGTTATATCAAAAAGGAACAAAACCTCATATTCTGAGTTACTTCTGTTGAAATCTCGAAGAGAAAACGGCGGGCGTTTTGGGTGGAAGTCAAGATGGCGGTAAACCCACTTGACCCGATTTGTTTTCAATAAAATTTGGAACAAAAAACGCACACAAAACAACAAACAGTTGTACTCACAGACAATGTCCACTACAAAGCTTGCACATTTATGCCAAATTAGTGAATAATAGCGCAATAATAGCTTGTATTGTCCTCTTTTTCTTTGAATTCAATGGAGTCCCGACGCCAAGTCTGGGCGAGCCGAGCGAAGCTTCGACTTGTTGCTATGTGACGTCACACTGGCAGTGATGAGTCGGTCTCTGACAGACACTGGATAACAATAGAGTCACCCCCTCCCTCCTGACTAGAGGGTAGAAGAACTAAAAAACAAGTGTTATATAAAGTTCTTTTCCTTTCAAGCCCAGGTTTTTCGAAAGCTTTTTATCGCTAGTGGGGGATTAGAAAAAAGAGCATTTCATTTTTTTTTCTTTTCATTTGAAGAATATCTTTTCCCCGCCAATTTTTCATGAAAGAGACAACAAATGTCTTGTCCAAGTTATCGTATATATTTTATGAAGCAATTCAAAATTTTCGTTAATCCTGGACTAGCCTAACCCTATTCGGACGACAGAAGGTGTGACCTTAGTTAGGCTTTGTGGGCCTCACCTGCTTCGACTGCTCGAAACTTTAAAAGTATTGAAGTAAGGATATCCAAATTTGGCGAATTTTCCTAAATTTATATTTGATGTCACTGCTCGAGGATCTCAATGTTTCATATTAGTTTTAATTCTGAATCTTCCTGTGTTAAATGAAAACAAATTGAAACTTTTCTTGTATTAACGTTAGTCTTTGATTTTGACTTTACTCGTTTTCTAGCGTTTAATAAACAGTAGATACTTCAAACTGGCCGATACAAGATGGCGTCGGTCCGGAAAGAATGATGTCATTGCAATGAAGTCGTGTTATGGGCTTGAACTTGCTATAAATCCTGAGGTTTCGGTGTGATAACTTTAAACACGGAGCGATCCTATATAACGAGGCTGAGGTGTTCAGTCACAAATCTCAACGGACAGCCAATGCTCCCATTTGATTGGCATATTCACCCAAGTCTAATTTTAGCGAGTTGTCACAGGATTCTGTTTTTCTGCCGGTTTTCTGCGGTTGAGAAATAAATTTGAAAATTAAAATTCGTGAAAAAATACAAACAGACTGCGAAGGTAATATATTTTATCCACGGTAATATGGTTATACATGTATTCTTCAGCCAGTTATCTAAAAGAGATTTCGTAACGTCAACATTAGCTGCTGTTGTACTCTTGCAGCTAAAATTCAGTCGACCTAATTGCGAATGTAATCAGTAGGTTTATGGCATTCAGCCTTGAGTCTTCCATTTCCTTTCTAACGTCAACATTCAGGCGAAATCTCACTTTGCCATTTTTCAAGTTCCGTTGTTTCATTGTAATACTTGTTGTTTCAATTTCTTTGCTCTGAATATGGAACAGTTTGAGGAATAACTCAATGTTGTTCAATTTGCATTTTGTTTGCACCACAATAACGCTCACAAACCTGAATAATTTTAAATATCCCACCAAAATCCGTCTCTGTTCGCAGGCTAACCAAAATCACCTCTTACGAGATTTTGTTTCGTTCTCAGCATGCTGAGATAAATGAAAACAGATAGCTCGCAGGCATCAGCTTTGTTATTTTAGTTAGCGGCAAAATTTGAATGTTCCACATGCAGCGACGGCGAAAATAATTCATCGATTTTGGTCTTCCAAAGCCATCATCTAAAGTATTAATATAAGTTTTATTTTCACTGTATTTTTACTATTTTCTTTATATTATTCTACGTAAATGACTCCTTTGGTTTGACGAAAAAACGCTATTTCTCCACGACTTCTATGTTATGCAACCATTATTCTGGCTTTCACCATTGCACAGGAAAGCCAGCAAAGTGCTTCAAGGGGGCGTGTCCTTGCCTTTTATAGGATCGCTCCGTGTTTAACACCCTGATAAATACAGGGTAAGGGCTGGACCCTACTCCACACCACACCCCACACTCCCTAAGGGGGTTAATCCTCTTTTAATTAATCGGGTCAATTCTGTTAAAAGGTTTGATGATGCTAGTAATATGCAGTTGATATGTCACTTTTTCGAAAGACAGCTACATTATAACTTTAGTTCCACTACTAGCTTATGATGAATTCTTTATTTTATTCATAGCAACCTTCATAAGTATATGTACAATGTACGATAACTGAGAACAACGTTTGCTTAGCCTGGCTCTGTCTTACATGTCCTCTTCTCAATGAGAAACTCCCGAGATTCACTTATGTCCAAAAAAGCAGGCTAATGAGATTCAATGCTCTTTATGATTTTCATATTACTTCATATTTGACAGAATCATGTGTGTTTTGGTGACTTTATAGGAAAGAGGACACTTTGTGATGCTTATCATAAAGAGTTTGCATCTCATTAACATGCGTTTCTGGACATATCTGCCGGGGTGAAAGGTTTTCCCTTATATTTGGCTATATAGGAATGGCGGCTCCAAATGGTATGAGTTGTTAGCCGTTTTGGTCAGAAATGAGGTATCCATTTTGGCCGTTTTAGTCTCAAATGGTGTATGATTTGTTCGTTCTCACTAGTCTTGAATTGGGTAGGGTTTTCATAAGAAGCTACATTTTCATCTTATCGTTGAGACCGTCAACAGAAGTCTTTGACAATGCATTTAGCATCAGTTTGAGCTGTAACTAAGGAACTAATTGTAGAGTATTGACTTTCTTGTCAGGTCAAAACTGGGGTAAGAGGACCTCGCGTTCCCACCCAATTTTTCTATGAGAACCCCGTGGGATGAAACTATGGTAGGCTCTTTTCGAAGTTTATCTTACAGCCAAAAAAGGATTATAACTTGAAATAAAAGCTCTGAAGTGCTTTTTATTTACCTGGTCGCTCAGTCTTGAGTATATCTTCAAACTTTTGGTTCATCTCGGCAATTTTCTCATTCGTCATTTCTTGTTTAGCAGTTGCCTTTTCAATGGTCTTTCTCAGCTCTAAGGAGTCATCTTCTCGTTCCTGTCTCGACTGAGCAAGGTCTGACCTCATACCCATTAGTTCATCCTCCACATTTTCCTTGAGAAATGTGTTTTCTGTTTGCAACTCCTTTGTGATGTTATCTTTTAACTTGAAAACTTTCTGGGTGGGAAAGTCCGACTCGGTCAAACTTCCAACTGCATCGATAGGATCAGTCGTGACTCCAAGAGCCTTAATGGCGTCTTTGGTGTGTTAAGATCAAATGTCTTTTTGTCAATCTCGGAGCTGCATGAATGACAAAATGCATTTCTTAGCAGTCGCAGCTGATCAATCGCCATTGCCGTTTCAGCATCATTTCCGCCCGGGCTGACGACAGAAGAATGAAACGTTCCACGAGGCAGCTTACGGTACTTCAAGAACAAATCACTGAGTGTCCTGTGATGACCTGCTCTGTCCGGTAAAGCGAAAGACTGCGCGTAGGTGGTGGCCTGGAACAAGTCGGTACAATCCCATTCTTCGTAAAAGAGGTGTGTGGGTACTTTGGTCTTACCACCCTCTGTACCAAGGAACATGTTTCGCACAGTAATAGAGTCATCCCACGGCTGGTAACCAGAGAGATGTGCAAAGGTGTTGTCCCACATGTGTTTAAAGGTCTGGCGTAGCACCTTGGGGAACTCATTCAGCACAACAAAAGCAAACTTGAAATAGTTCAACTGTTGGTTCGTAAACGGTTGTAGAGCCATTACTGATAGCGATAAACTCAACCCAGTGAAAAGTGTCTCTATTGCCAGGACGAGAATGATACTGTTACTGTTGAAAAAACAACAGCGAACAGGTATTATTGAAAGACGACCGTGGTGGCGTGAGAAAATAAAGCGAAATCCGATAGGAAATCGAGTAATTTCAACTTGTAATGGATAAGATAAGATAAGATAAGATAAGATAAGATAAGAAGAAGATAAGATAAGAACTTTATAACGTGTCAAAATCTCTAGCGTACAACGTGCGCTAATTGGGGACACCTAAATTACCTAGTGCTAAAATTACTTTAAAAACTACAAGATATGAAATTTATATGTATGTATGTATGTGTATTACATGTTTAAAATGATTGGTTAATTATTGTATAAGAAACAATCTTTACATTCAATGTCCAGTAGGCTATTAAAATTAACTTGTTTTATTCGTTTTCTAAAAATTTCCAGTGATTCAGACATCCGAATAGATTTTTCAAGTTTTGGCCATAGGACAGGGCCTAGGTACGACAGGCTGTGTTTACCGTATGCAACTGTCCTGAACCTTCAGGTATTATGAAGTCTGAGTTTCTTAAATTATAATGAGTACTAGAGACAAGACTCAGAACCTGGTACCCTAATAACTTTAAAGTGCCCCTGTGATCAAAAAAACTTCCTTTTTTTCTTGAGATTCTGAAAGTTTGTCTGCTTAACACTTGACTGGCAAAATCCTGACCTTTCATTTTTATCCAAAGGCTGTTTACTTTGAGTGTAAGTTTTGGATTTCACGATCCGCCATTACTCACGTTCAAACCTGACCGATTTGACCTCAGAGGGTTGGATCCGGGAAAAGTGACGTCAAAGGCTTACCAGCTTAAAATTTCAGCGTGTGAACGCAGCTTATTATGTATGCAAAGTGCGAGTTTAAAAGTGCGAAAGCCCAAAACTCCCGTGTTGCATATTAATTCGGCAGCGTACACACGCATTGCATTCTTAAACTAGTGAGCCTTTGACGTCATTTTCTCGTCGATCCAGCTCTCAAGAACTTAAATCTAGTAATGGCGGATCGTTAAATAGGAAAGTTCCAGTTAAAATAAAGAGGTGCATTTTTTAAATCAAGGATTAAAACTTGGGTCACTTAGTGTTTAGTTAACATAGTTTTGAATTTTAAAGAAAAAAAAAATATATTTTTTGTCACAGGGGCACTTTAAGTTTATTACAATCCTTTTCGCATTCTCTAAAAGCTAAAGATTTAAACTTTTGTCTGAGATCGGACAACACGAAATTCAATTTCCCATGAGAAAATATATTTCAACCTTTAGAGAGATTGTGCAAACACAGGTAAAATTTCATCATCAATTTCATTTCACTGAACAGTACGTAGTTTCGACGGTACTTTTATACCAACTTTGAATTTTGTTTTCGACATGCAGTTGGTGTTGTTCGATAGAAATGATTTCTCTTGTGAAGATGACACAGAAGTTTCCAATACGAATAATCGCGATACAAAGATTTTGTCCGGGTGTTTCTCCAACTTGTGATGGGTTCCCGACCGTTTTTAAGCTTACTAGTATCAAAAATAGGTCCGCAATGCGTACCTGGGGTCTTATGCTTAATTCTATTAAACCGCGCAGCCGTAGGCTGGGCGGTTTCTTGCTCTGCCTTCGGTTTATTATTATTTTTTTTAGTTTTGTCGGTTACAAAACCCAAACCTCCGCGGATGATGTCATCATCAGCCAATTACAGGCCATTTCTCAGCTCTTTTCTTCATACCTCCCCTCAGGAGAGTTTTGCCTAGTTAGCGAATTAAATAAACTTGCGGTTAGTTGGGGAGGGTTTATTTGGTCAAAATTGGGCCAAAATCCCTCGGAGATGCACGTCAAGGCCTTTGCAAGGATAAAGAATGTAACTTACGACCAGTTGCTGGCTACTAAGGCTGAAACTATCCAGAGTTAAGCTGTATTTTCGTTTTGCTTGCATGTTCACTTTCGAAAGGAATATTCAATGCGCTAAAGAAGGTATTACGTCTGTCGTCAGCCATGGACTCCGCTGTTGGTGCTAAATAAGATCGTGTTTACTGGAATGCCCTTACGGTGATAAACAAGATTGTGTTTACTTCGCCAGAAGCAATGGTGGAGTTTTCTGGAGTGGAGTTTTTTTTGTGTATAAATTTCTAATTTTTTTTGTTTTAGTCGAGACAAGGTTTCTCCGGTCCTTGATGCTCTTCTCGCAGCAAAATTGACACAGCTCTGTCTTTTACCATACAACACGATGTTAATGACATTTCGCAATACCATCAACTATCATACCTTTCTTGATAACAAAGATTTCTAAAATTAGACTATGAGAGCGAGTTCTCTAAATGCGTGATAGTTGACGAGGGACCAGCGATCGAGGCAACTATCACGCATAGCAATTGGGAGCGAATTATCTGATTGTTTTAGTATAAATCTGCTATTTGTTTAGTACTTATCTAAATTCTTTTCACAGACAAAGATGCCGCCGCCATTTTGTTAGCAACCGCACACAGCTAGGCTTATTTAACCCGTACAAAAAAGTGCAGAGAAATCTCAAGATTTCACTAGAAAAGCTGAGATATCCCGAAAATCTTATTCCGAGAATTCTTGGGAAAAACCTTGCATTCTTTCGCGTTAATTTGCACTATATATTCACGGGAATTCCAAAGATTTCTCGGCAGTCTGCAAGAGGTAGAAGTTATTTTGAAATTCACGAAATTTCCCGAGAATTCGCGAGAACCAAATTTAGCCATTAAAAATGTCCCGAATGTCACGAATTCTCGAGAATTCACAAGACTTCCAGCAAATTGCGGAGATTTCTTGGGAGTTTCCAAAAATTGTTGAGAATTGTCCAGATCTCTTAGGAACTCCAAGGAATTCCCGGGAAAGCTTTGTTGAAATTCAATCAAATATTTCGATGCGCCGACATGACATTGATCCTAGTCACAGGGTCAATTAATCAAATCAAATTTCCTCAGACAATTGCCTTGCTGCAGTTTCCCTGGTATTTAGTCACAATAACTTCAAAAACAAACTGAGAGTAGCAATAGAATTGAAAATCCTTTTTAATATTATCTCTCATTTTCATATGCACAATACAGAGGCTTATACCTTATTAAAAAATGATAATTTGACCTACTATTTTTTGATTATGTCTGTTTGTAAATCGGAATATACATGATTGTAAAAATTATTTAACTTGAAAACAAAATAATTGATCCTAAGTAATAAATAATGATTAACAATTTTGTGGTGCAGTTGATGACAGCAGTTTTTTCCTAAATTGCTTCTGCTGTCCTCTGATCATAAGGTTAACTGCATCTTGGTGTGCCTGGAATTGCTCTTCTGCATGATGCCTGGAATTACAAAGTAAACATTTTTTTTCAGCAAAAGTGTATTTTCAAATGTCTTAATTATCTTATGTTATTTAATCAGCAGCTGTCGCAGTTCCTTTATCCATATGTAGTATGAATAAAGAATTACACTTCTGGATCATTAATAAGTTATCGCTGGTTAAAGACTAATGTGTTAATTACTTACAGTAGATAATGGCAACACTTTGTTGGTTCAGGGCGCCTCTCTCCTTCCCCTTTTGAAGGTTGCAGTTTGTCCCTTTAATAGAACTGGAGGCAAGCTCTATCTCCGTGAAGAGTTTCGCTAGCAATGCTTTCAAGGCATCTCTTGGCTTTGAGTAACATTTTGCCATCTCTTCAAGGGCATGCTATGAACAAAGAAAGAAGGGAGCTTATTGGTTAGTGGGGCAATTTGCCAGACTGGGTAGAAAATCTCAAATGGCCCCTGGTTAATATTAAGGCAAAATCATGTAGCGTACTGTCAGGAAGTAGGTCCAGTTGCTGGAAGGATTAATAATAGGACCAGTTCATTATTATATATTGTGCACATAAAAACAGTTTAAAAGGAAAAGATCCTTGATGCTTTAAGTATATTAGTTTAAATAATCTGTCCTTCATTGAGTTGAAAATCAAATGTCGCTGGAAATTGAATCATTGTGTGTCTGGGCTAATGTGGTCAGTTCATTTGATTTCAGTGACTACTTAGAATAATAAAAAAGGTTTTGCTGGCTAAGTCACTGAATGGTGTGAGTTGTCAGTGGACTGGAAAAATCCTGCTTTCATGTTAAGTGAGCCTTATTCCTTTATCATATCATTCATATGTTTGGTATTAATGTGGAAGATTTTTAGCACAGCGAAAAAAAAAAAGAAAAATCTTGAGAAACTGATATAAATATATACCTCACCTTACTGAAGCCATTGTACATCCCTGATTCTGTAGGTTGTCCCTCGCCATGGCTAACTCCAGGGGCAGCACTGTGAGATGTACATGTACCAGAGGGACCCACAGTGTTAACTTGTGCCTGTTGATAAAGATAATAAAATAAGAAATCCTGAGGCATATTAATAATAATAAGCCATTTCCGACTTGCCTTTTAACTTTGTTTCAGAAGGAGTCCTGATGCACAACCTTTCATGTAGAAATGAATTTGATTTGCAAGACAACAAACATGAAAGCAAAACTCATTTCCATATGAATGGCTGTGCAGCATGACTTGTTCTGAAAGACTAAGGTTAACTAATGAAAAGGCAACTCGAAATGGCCTCTTAATTTGTGCGATACATGAATGCACTCCAAGAAAGTGGATGAAATTGGCTGAGAAATCCGAAACATTTTATCTAAGCCTGTTATTTGATAATGATCATATTTGAACCTCCAATATTCTAAGATTAGTTCTCTTATAATTATTTCCAGATAAATGTTACTTCATCTGCATCCTATTAGATTTGTTGAAGATTTCAAAATAGTGATATTCCATGCCATAAAAGTTATAATTTACCTTTACTTTCCTCTTTAATTGGCGCACTTCATCATGTAGTATTTCTACCTGCGTTTTTAGCACGCAGAGCTCCTCTTGCAACTCTTGAAAACTCTCCATAGGTATTCTAATTTCATTTTGCATGTTAAATATTCATCATAATATCTTTTCTTATGTGGCAAGGCAGTCTTGTGGTAAATCCGAGCGTTCTGATTGGTTCTTTCTTCGGTCTGGTTTTGCCATATGGACCATTTCCATGGAAACGGTCATAAGATTTGTACTTTTTGTTTTCGAAAGCCAGCAATTTTAAAACGAGCATGACCCGAGTGCCATTTAATAAACTACTAATAACCTAGCTTGCTCAAGCCGCACTGGGGAATATTGGCTCTCGGTCATTTTTGCCACGACCTTGGGCCAATATTCCCCAGTATTATTTAAGCCCTCGTGCTCGGTTAGTAAGAGGATAGTATTTTTTTTTTAAATTATTATTAGTTGTTAGTCCAGGGCCCCTCTGGATGTCAGCCACACTGCTGAATGGACCACCCAGGCTAGTAAAGATTTTTTTACTAAGTATACTTTTTAGACATAAATAATTATCTTATTAAAAACTGGCTCATTGGATAATGCTATTGGACAGGTTTCATTGGCTTAGCCATCATGGGCTATGAGCCATGATACCATGTTCCACCAATTTTTCACTTTTTCGGGCATATTAAATTTTATTTTAGTCTTGTTTTCTATATTTTTGGGCGTTTTTAATAAAATAATTATTCCACTTGCGCTTGTTGGATATGAGATCATTATAGCCAACTCAGCGCTACGCGCCACATTGGCTATCTATCATCTCATATCCAATGCACACTCGTGGAATAATTGTAAAATATACCAGTCATACATGTTGGCATAAAGGAAAGTTATTGTACTGTTTTAGGATGTACACCCAAAGCCAATGCTATTGAAATTTGCCTGATACTATTCATATTTTCATACTGGCTTGAAACAGAAATGGTTGTACCTTTCTGTATCTTTACACGATTGACTCAAAGAGCAAGTTTAACTAAGTGCCCTAAACCCACACTTGTAAATGAATTTAAATGACTTTACCTCGGAAGGTACTTCCTTGTTCTTTTTTGCTGTCTTTTCCTTCCGTGTCTTGTTTTGCTTTGTTCCAGCAGTTTTTGCTACCACCACCTTCCGCTTTTTGGCGCCTGTCAGGTCAATCACATTAAAAAAAAGAAAAGAAAAGGAAAA
Organism: Platygyra sinensis; assembly: GCA_019787425.1. Lineage (NCBI taxonomy): Eukaryota > Metazoa > Cnidaria > Anthozoa > Scleractinia > Merulinidae > Platygyra > Platygyra sinensis. The sequence continues at coordinate 9,922 of JAHPZR010002446.1, forward strand.
AAAAAACGTTTGCACTGGAAATATTGAAATAAGGCTGGAGGTAACGTTGTAAGAAAGAAAGATTGAATGATTGCATTTCACTTTTGAGAAATATGTTGTTTTAGTATATACCACACACTTTTCGCGCGCGCTGATGGGCTAACTCGGAGGTGATTAGCCAAGTACTATTCACCTCCGAGCAGCCGAAGAAAAACAAAATGGCTTTTGTCAGTACCTTATCACAAATGAAGTTACTCTTTTGGCCGTTAGTTATTCAGCTTGTGTGGTATTACTAAACAATTATTCACGTATGTGACCGGGGTCAATCCCCCGGGATGGCTGCTGATAAGTGCATTAGATAATTAACTGGATGGAAACACCAGTAAAAAATTTTTAAGCCGGCATTGCAGACAGATAAAGGACCGGTTAATTAATTAAACTTGTGAGCTTATACATAAGCTTATAACTTAATCACACATTAAGATGTGACGGGTCCTGCTGCAAGTCACAACCAAGACGTTTGTGGATGGGTCGTTTTATCCTCAGGTTAAATTATGCTTATTATTATACATTGTAGTCACCATCTATCTTCTCATTGGCTAAAAGCCTACAGTTAATTCTGGGAAACAGCGCAACCTACAGATTATTCACTAATCTGTACCTACAGATTAGTCAATAATCTGTACCTACAGATTAGTCAATAATCTGTAAACACTCAATCATTTAGAAACGAACTTGATCAAAGAAATGTGAACTTTTAATTTTAAACCGTTTTATGGCTTCTTTTATGGGTATTTCACATACTACGAATGAAATTTGGCTTGATTCATGCCATATTCACATACTGCTGGGAGTTTGCCGTTATTTTTTCTTGTTTTTTCTCGTACACTATAAACGTT
>JAHPZR010002447.1:0-10307 GCA_019787425.1 Platygyra sinensis
TGTTAGTTTTTCTTAATGTGATGAGCCATTTTGCTCAACAATCCTTTTGAGTGCGAGGGCGTACATGTCGGTTTGATTTCTCGCGTGTTAAAACTTTGTTCGATTGGTGAAAGGTCAAGAGTTTCTATGTTTACCAGCTGTTAGCTGGTTGAATGCTTGTGTTTTTAAATTTTGTGGGGTAGATGGCTGCCTGAGTGCTCCTGAAGGGCTAACCTTCAGAATACCCGGTCACGATTGGGTGACATTAAATGCCTGCTCCCGTAGTCACGCAGTCAATAAATATTTGCATATGGAAACAAACGAGAAAAACTTAATGTATACACGAAACAAGCGTGCTACACATGAATATACCTAGTTCTAAAATCCATCAGCCGAAACAAGTGCGTTACACATGAAAAGACTTCGTTCTATAATCCATGAGCCGAAACCCGGAGTTTTAATATTCATTTTATCCACTGCGGGACTGCGGGAGCAATAGTTTTACTCGTCTTACTTTCATAGCAATAGTTTTACTCGTCTTACGTTCATCAACCCATAAAATGGCGATACTCATCGTTACGTCTCCTATTGTCATTAATGTGCCAACCAGAGGTTTATTGGCTCTCGAAACTAAGGATTCTTTTGTTCTGTGGTTGGCAAAATTTAAATATCAAAAGACTTGTTTGTAAACAGTGAATATCGCTACACAACACCACTGCGGGACTACGGGAGCAAGCCTTCAATGTCACGTATTCGTGGCCGGGTATTCTGAAGTCGCTCTCCAAATGCCATTCCATTAACTTTGAAGGGATTGTTGAGACGAACCATAAGTACTGAAGTCAGTTAATTCTCAGCACAGAGCAAACTTAATATACCATGTACCAAACCTCCTATTCTGGGATCATGACATCTCCGTATTTCTGCGTGGGCTCCGGAAAAATGTTGTCAATCCATTAAACGTTGTCGACGTCTCAGGCACTTATTAGTATGTTTCTACTCAAAATATGAGGCTTTCGAATAACTTATCCTACCGAAAATTACTGCAAAGAAGTCTTTCATATATTTTGAATCCTAGGTAACATTGAACGAAGTAATCGAATCGTCAAAAAGTTAGAAATTTCCACATTTCTTTCAGTTAACGAACCAAAAAAGTTGGCCGCCATATCGAAAATCACCGATGTATGACGTGACGTCACACTGGTAGTTATGACTAAACCACTGATTTGCTTGGAGACACCCCCTCCCTCCTGCCTCTAGTACATATATTTATTCATTCTTCCATCCATACATCGATCTTTCTCTCCATTCGCTCAGGCGTTCGTTAATTGTTATTTTTTGGTTAATTGATTTACAGGAACGAAAACATTTCTACCGAAATCAAATCTTCCTCCAAAGGCTCCCCACTTTATTGGTCGCGAGGAAGAATGTGACGAGATTGTTGGTCACATGACTTCCGAGTCTACCCGACTCGTCTCCGTCTGGGGTTCGCCAGGGTTCGGTAAAACGTCCGTTGTCATCGCAGTGGGTCATCATCTTCAAGCACGTGAGCTGCCTGTATACTTTACCTCATTACGTGGGCTCAAGTCAGAGAGCGATTTGTCTTCCAAATTTCTTAGTCTGTTCCGACAGGCTGAGACACTTGAAAGTGATAACTTGCAGAATTTATCAGCTGATGATGAGCTTTGCTTAATTTTTGACAGACTATCGGATCGCTGTGTTATAGTCCTGGATAATGCCGATGACCTGTTTGAATGTGGTGTGCCAAACGTAAAGGAAGAAGTTTTTAATCTCATTGGAGAAATCCTCAATCGCAGTGACAAGGTCAAGTTTCTTTTAACCACAAGAGAGTCCCTGTCTTTTTTGAATTTACATTTTCAGGGACGCAAGTCTATCAGAATAAGAGAGTTAGACATGTCGTCATGTCAAGCCCTAGCTGCAGAATTGCTCCCAGAAGCGGCCACCTGTGACTGTACAAAAATTTCGCAAATCCGTGGGCAGGTTCCCTTAGCCATAAAATTACTCTGTTGCTCCGTTTCTGAAGATTTTGCTCCAGATCAGTATCTTGAATTTTTGGAGTGTACACGAAACATTGTAGAAATATTGGACAACCCAGATTATCCAAACACTTCGAGACTGAGATCTCTCTTCGAGTCCTCTTTCCAGAGACTTTCTACTCAAGACCAAGAGGCACTAGTATCTTTGAGCATTCTTTCGACACATTTTGATTTAAAGATTTCCGCAGCCGTTTTGGGGATAACCAGAACAAACGAAGCAGAGAAAGTGTTGCGAAGACTTCAGAGAAAATCTCTGATTGATTGTTGCTCAAGTTCTAGTAAATTCTAATTGCATAAACTAATTCAGTCGTTTGCAAGAGAAAAGGGGAAAGTTGACATAAAAGAGATAGTTTTCATTTCAAAATCTCGCTTCCGTTCATTTTACGTTGCCAAGTTTAAGAAACTAAATGAAGATTTCCTCTCCGGCCGTTCCATGCCTGCGTTCACTGAATTCTATGAAGACGAAATAAACATCGTTGAAAGTCTAATTGATGGTTGTTTAGATTCAAAGACAGCAGACAATGTTTTCGATGTTTTGGAGAAAGCAGAGTTGTTCCTTGCTACTCTCTTTTTTAATGAGGGTTCTACGCCTACGTTTGACAAAATTTTCGATTCAGCAGTAATGGCCGCCTATCAGACTGGACAAAATGTTTCCTACCAGCGCCTACTTACTCTCAAGGCGTTTGGTCAGGTGACCTGGGGCTCAAGTGGAAACACAAAGAAATTGCTTTCTGTGGCTAACGCTGTTCAAGACCCAAATTCCTCCCTTTGTGATGGAGAGAAAGGTAAACACTTGTGCTACTATGGAATCTATCAGCTTGTTATTGCAAACACAGAGGATGGAGTGAAAGATTTACAAAAAGCGCTTTCTTTCATGAACACAAGTCAGGAACACACCATTTTGAGACTTATTATTTTTCAAATTCTTACAATCTATTATCAAAGCAACATTGATTCAGTAAGCTCGTCCAACTTTTATCGAAAGGCACTAAAGGAATGCAGAGATGCCAGAGACATTGGTTTACTGGTGATACCCATGCCAGGGCCAGCAATAAAGAAAGTTGGTGAACACTGCATCATTCCGACAGACAAAGTAAATCCTTCCGTAAACCAGCCTCTTGAAGTTGAAGTTATCTTTCTTGTGAGCGAAGCAATAAAAAACTTCTCTACCTCCGACATCTATCAAAGCTTTGGCAACTTGTTGCTTGCCATACTAGAACACTATGAATCAGCACTCAACACAACTACTACTGGTTGGTTCAACTTTAATCGCAATGTCGTTAGCGCCGTATGGTCAATTGGTAAAGACGAAGACGCCTTAACGCTTACAGAGAAAAAGATAATCTTTCACCAAAATGTACTCCAACAAAGCGTTAAAAGGGAAGAGAACAACGGCGAAAGTCAAGAACAGCACGAGGACGCACTAGCGCAGAACTATTGGGACCGAGGCAACATTCAATGCCAGAGAGGCAACTACACAGACGCTATTACGTCGTTCACACGTGCACTTGATACTAGAGTTAAACTGTTTGGTAAAGAACATTACAAAACCGCTGACAGCTACCATTCAGTAGGGGTTGCACAGCACTCACTGACTGATTACAGAGCCGCTCTTGAGTCAAAGAAGCGTGCTCTTGATATCAGAATTAAATTGTTTGGTAAAGAACATCCACAGACCGCTGACAGCTACCATGAAGTAGGCGTTACACAGCATTCACTAAATGATTACACAGCCGCGCTTGAGTCAAAGACGTTTGCTCTTGATATCAGAATAGGCCTTTTGCAACAGTTGGTCACGTGACCGATGATTTCTAAACTTTTAGCCACAGCAAAATGAATTTCAGAGCTGGAAAGAGCATGTTTTAAATAACCAGGACACCAATTTTCAGACCAATGCCGTATAAGGTTGAGATTTAATGACGATTTGAATATTGCAAAAATTAGAAGGTTTTGTATGGAAGCGAGGAAGCTTTGCCCTCCAGAAACCTTTTCTGTTATTAACCACTACCAAAAAAAGCTGCTGGCATATAACCATTGGAGATAGAAAGAGGGGTAAAATATTAGGAAAAATGGAAATTTCTAGGCCCTTACACCGAAAGGCAAAGATTTTATGGCAGCTTGAAAACTTGCAAAATTACAAGGACTTGTATGGAAAACCACTGGAGCGTGACTGGAGGGCAAAGCGACTTCTTCTCATACAAATCCTTCTAATTTTTAAAGTCCATAAAAATTCCCCCTTAAAAGATATAAACCTGAAAATTTGCATGTAAGCTTATTGGGAACTGTTCTTTCCATTTCTGATAACATTATGCATTACCAATGATTAATCAGTGTGTTCTTGAAAAGCACGTCACGTGACCAACTGTTGCAAAAGGCCTATTAATTTGTTTGGTGAAGAATATTCTGAGACCGCTGACAGCTACTATGCAGTGGGGGTTACACAGCATTCACTGAGTGATTACACCGCCACTCTTGCGTCAAAGAAGCGTGCTCTTAATATCAGAATTAAATTGTTTGGTGAAGAACATTTTAAGACCGCTAACAGCCACCATTCAGTAGGGGTTACACAGCATTCACTGACTGATTACACTGCCGCTCTTGAGTCACACAAGCATGCTCTTGATATCAGAATTTAATTGTTTGGTGAAAATCATTCTGAGACCTCTGACAGCTACTATTCAGTAGGGGCTTACACAGCACTCGCTGAGTGATTACAACGCCGCTCTTGAGTCAGGCAAGCGTGCTCTTGATATCAGAATTAAATTGTTTGGTGAAGAACATTCTGAGACCGCTGACAGCTACTATTTGGTAGGGCTTACACAGCACTCGCTGAGTGATTACACCGCCGCTCTCGAGGCAGCCAAGCGTGCTCTTGATATCAGAATTAAAATGTTTGGTAAAGAACATTCTGAAATCGCTGACAGCTACCATTTATTAGGGGTAACACAACATTCACTGAGTGATTACCTCAAGTCAGTTTCTTACCCTTCTGGTAAACATCCCTGATTAAGGACGTTAAACTCCAGGAAACATGCCTATTAAATTTATCGCTAGCATCGCCAAATGTTACAGTTAGTGACAGCAAATAACATTTAGCGCAGTTAGACTAGAACTCCAAACCCATTTGGATTTTAAGATGTTTGATCCGAATCCTATTGGCTTATACTGAAATTCACGTCCATATTGAGGATATTTTGTAGTATGTACGTCATTGCAGTTTGTTCAGAAGCTTGTAATGCTTACTCGATGGCTGCAAAATTTATCATTATTCCAGTCTGCTTTTAAGTCGTTAAAGTTAGTTATTTACCTTAAGGGGGAAGAAACTTAACTACAACAGCTGTACAAGTCTGTTGCTAAGGAAATCTGTAAACCTCCTTTTTTTGGCCCCTGAAGTCCAGTGGGCATCAAAGTTTACCGTGTTTGTTCGATTCACGTTTCCTTTAAATGTTTCGAACCACGCCCATATTTGGTATGTCACGTGACCACAATAGAAAACGTCTAAAAACTCGGACTGAGTGGATCGTTTTCGAAATATAACAATACATTTTGCCAAAACACGACATTATCTACAACTTGCAGTATGCGTTTGAGAACATGTACAATATTTCGAAAATTATAGATCTTTAAGAGGCTATAAAAGCACTTAACATCTATAATTTTCGAAATTATTTCCTCAAACGCCTCCTACAAGTTGTAGATAATGCCTTGTTTTGCAAAAATGTATTGTCATATTTCGAAAACGATCCACTCAGTCCGAGTTTTTACACGTTTTCTATTGTGATCACGTAACATACTAAATATGGGCGTGGTTCGAAACATTTAAGGGAAACGTGAATCGAACAAACACGGTAAACTTTGATGCCCACTGGACTTCAGGAGCCAAAAAAGGAGGTTTTCAGATTTCCTTAGCAGCGGACTTGTAGTTAAGTTTCTCCCCCCTTAAAGTAATCTAAGGTTAGCTAGAAATTTCTTAAACGCAAATTCTTCTTCAAATTGAAAGCTCGACCATTTATGCAAAGGTAAATTTCTTCAGATGTACACTCCCTCATTTTGTCATTTCAACATAGGCAAAGAAACAATTAACTGGGTGAAATTGTTAAGACGTTTTAGAAGGCAAAACAGTTCATTGTGCAAAAATCACGTTCTTAGAACCTATTCAGCCGGTGTTTTAAGAAATATAATAAGATAACGGTAAAACTCTCTCTAATTTGCTGGGATGTAGCGAAAGATAAAATTAAGGATCTTTTTTTTACATGGTAACCGGTCATGTCAAGAAAATTTAAGGGTTAATTAACGTTTAATAAAATTATTTCGCCGAGTGACATAAGGTTCCAGTATGGATTTCTCAAAGCCTAATAAAAACAAAGGGCCTCACATCTCTTATTAACCAAGCCCAGGGCTGTACGGAGAGCATGTCGGCCCCCCGGGGGGGGGGGGGGTTACTTAAGAAAGTTTAATACGGGGAGGTTCCGCCCCGAGGTCCAACCCCTTACCCTTTTATATACCATTTTGGCAGAAAAGGTACCTCTTTAATATACCTTTATTGAAAAAAGGTACCCCTTTCACATACCTTCTTTAGGAAGTCTTGTTCTCAATTTTATGTAGTGCTTAATAAATAAACTGATACAGCCGTAAGGGGCGTCTATTCGAAATATTATAATTAAAGGCCCTTTTAAATACCTAAATGACCGATTTCCCTACCCTTTTATATACCTCAACTTAGGAAATCCCTACCCTTTTATATACCTGAAGCCTGAAAATGGTCCCCCCCCCCCGCCGGGATGTCGGCCCGAGGTCTTTACAGTACTGACCAAGCGCAGCCACTTTGCGTATTAAAGAAGACCGTGGGAAAATATTAATTAAGTAAGGTCCCGAGAAATCTTGGTCAATAGAAGATTTTTACACGACTGAAAATGTTAAGAAAAATGTCCCGATCAGCAACTGGATAAACATCTCAGACTTCATAGACGTAGTGCTGATTTGGAGCCGAGTAGGCGGATACTCACGTTTGACCGGTGTTAAAGGAGAAGATCACTCCAAAAAACGCATAATTATTTTTGTCAACGCTAATAAAAACCTTGCGATAAGTTTAGCCAATCAACGAAGTTTTAGCCTCTAAAGTGCAGGTTTTCTTTCTGAATTTCGTCTCTGTGAAGAAGCTGAAAATTCAATCATCGCTAACGCCATTTTAAACAGTACTCAGCAGCCAAGCCGCGTTTTCGTGACGTCATTCATGTTTCGTTGAAATTGTAACTACGTCACAGTCAATTGATGAACTTAATTACTTTCCTAATTGTGATACACTTCAAGCACAACAAACCATTTGATTTCGAATGGTTTGTTGTGCTTGAAGTGTATCACAATTAGGAAAGTAATTAAGTTCATCAATTGACTGTGACGTAGTTACAATTTCAACGAAACAATTCAGTCCAAGAAATTTTGTCCAAATAGCTTCCGAAGAGCCTCTTTACTACCACTCTGGTTTATGGCTGCTCTTTGGCTATATTAGTTTGTGTCAAGCATGCTCCAAACTTCCAAGTGATAACATTGAAGATAATGAAGTGCTAATCGATTAGAAGAAAGTGGATTTTGCTGACCTCGTGAAGGATAGCATGTTTTTCTCATCGGGCAGAATGCTTGGACATCATTAATTATTCATAACCACTGAAGCGGGGAAATTTGAATGTGAGCGCCGCTCATTAGCCCAGAATAAGAGAAGAAAGAGCCGAAATCAGCCAACCGGCGTTAATAAAACTCGCTTCCCAGATTTACAGAAGCAACAACTTAAAAACCCAAGAGCGGGCTTTTGAAGAGGAAGGGTTAATCTTTCATTTGCACATAAAAGGAAGAAGTTTTACAAAGTGTAAGGCCTATCCCTTTAACCTTGAAAATGACAAAAAAACGGGTATTTTTTGTATGGAAGCCAAATTCCAGAGCGATTTTCTGAAAACTCAAACTAGCTTCCAAAAACCCAAGAGCGTGAAATGGAAGATGGATCTTTCCTGAAACAGAATCCGTTTTGATTTTGAAAATTGGTGAAGGATAACCACTATCCCTTTCAGTTCTAAAATTTTAAGTCGGAGTTCCGTTCGAAAATGGCGCTGATGCCATTGTTTTCAGCCCATGACTGAATAACAATGGTTGCCAATACGAAACAAAAGCCTATTCAAGAAAATCATTCATTTGGAAAATTTATGATTTTCCTCGAATTTCAAAACAGCAGCTTGGTACAGCAGCTGGTTTATTCAACACCTGTCAACGCGATGAACGAGCAAAGCGAAGATAAATGTGATCGGGAGCTCTTTTCAGAGCTCTTAGAACCCCCGATCCATCCACTTCTTATTCATATAGTACCACCCTTTATTGAAGAAAACAATCCCGTGTTTACACTACAAATGAACGGTGAAACAGCTTGAAGATTGAGAGAAATCTATTGGCTGCCTCAAAAAGTGTTTGAACTGTTCCAAACCAGCATCATGCCTCTCGGCTACAGGCTGACTGAATCTTCCCGTGATCGGGTTGGACGGACAATCGGCGAAAACATAAGGAGATTTAAACGAAGGATGGAAACGATAACCAATGGAAAAAAAAGAAAACAATTCCGATCAGAGACGTGGATTAATATTACGATCAATCCCGAAGAGATCGAGCTGTCGCCAAACGATACAATGGCGCAACTGATCTAGACTACATTAGCTTCATACAATCTTTAAGATCATTAGTCTTTGCGATCAAAAGTCGCCGGTGATCGAAATACGCTTGTAATTCGAAATGAACTGGAAATTTCTTAAAGTAAAGTAAAATTAGGTAAATTAAAAAGTAAAGTGAAGTAAGACATATGAACTCCAGCAGGTCGGGCATGTCTAAAATCTACTAACAAAACTAAGGTCGATCGTTTATTTGTGTTTGTTTGTGTTCGGTAATCGAGCAAAATCGAATATTTTATTTACTGTGATTGATCTTGATCGTTTGATAATCAAACATTCGACTGAACTCGATAATCGACCGTTAGGCACCCGAACGATTGGTGTTAGCTTGGGCTCGATTACCGAACAATTCGATTGGATTTGCCGGGATCAAATCGACTACCAGAACATCGATCGCCATGTTAGCTAGTGTTTGGGTTCGCTTAGGACGTAACGAAAGAGAAAACTTGTCTATTCAAACAAAGTAAGAAACAAAAGCGGTTTGTGCTAACGAAACAAAGGGAGTAACAATAGTGCACTGGTTTCATTGTTTAGTTTGCCGCCTCCATCAGGCTAATGAGCATTGCCGTGCGTTCATAGCAACCAATGAATAAGCTTCTTTTGGGTGCTATGAATAATAACAAGCGTTATAACAGACCTTTCCAACTGCAAGTAAATGTCCCGAGAACAATAGGCATTCTTCACGATGTCCTGCCCGCCGATTCCTAGTCGAACGCGATGACGTTTCATAAACACGGTCTGGCTGCCAAAACAATTTTAAAATGGCGGCCTCCGAAGTCGTTTCTTTCGAGACGAATTTTTTCAAGATAGTAGGCACTTTACAGGCTGAAACTCCTAAAGCGGCCTTCACACGGCAAACTAAAGTTGGCAAACTCGTGTTGCAGAACTTCAAAAAGTTGGCAAACTCGTTCCTTCACACGGCAAATAACAAACACGGCAATTTCCAACATGGCCGCTTTTTAGTGCAGTTTCAATCACGTACAACAGTGAAACAGAGGATAAGAAAAGAAGATCCAGAAAGCGGTGGAGAATTAGAAAGGTTTGGACAAAACCAAGTTTGTCCGCGCGCTCCTTCGTTTTGTTTTGTTTGTTTTTAGTATCTTTGTAGGCTATAGATGAAACGTCCCGAACAGCCGGACAATTGTGAACCGCTTTGATATTAAATTTAAAAAGTGTTGACTCGCATCCCCCATTTTGCGAAGTGTCACACAAATAAATGACGTGAATAGAGCTCGTTTTGAATGGTTGAAAATTACCAACACATGTTGGCCAACCGTTCACACGTCAGATACGAGTTTACCAACACGAAAAAGTTGGCGAAAAAGTTGGCGAGAATAGAGGCAAGTTCTATTTGTCGCCAACAGTTTGCCAACTTGTTTGCCGACTGTTTTTGTGCCGTTCACACACATCAACTTGAGTTTGCCAACACGAGTTTGCCAACTTTAGTTTGCCGTGTGAAGGCCGCTTAAAACTTCTTCTATGGAAGAATTGTAGTATTTCAGTCCGTGTCCACCAAAGTCACCAGATATGCATAAGCAGGTGAAGAAAAAAAGCCAAATATTTATCA
>JAHPZR010002448.1:0-21270 GCA_019787425.1 Platygyra sinensis
CCTTCTAAAACGTCTTAACAATTTCACCCAGTTAAACTGTTTCTTTGGGCCTATGTTTGAAATGGACAAAATGAGGGAGTGTACATCTAAAGAATTTTACCTTTGTATAAATGGTCCGAGCTTTCCCAATTGAAGAAGAATTTGCGTTTTAAGAAATTTCTAGCCTAAACCTTTAGATTACTTAAGGGGGGAGCAACTTAATACAAGTCCTGCGGCTAAGGAAATCTGAAAACCTCCCTTTTTGGCTCCTGAAGTCCAGTGGGCCATCAAAGTTTGACCGTGTTTGTTCACGATTCACGTTTCCTTTAAAATGTTCGAACCCACGCCCATATTTAGTATGTTAACGTGATCAAAATAGAAAAAGTCTAAAAACCTCGAGACTGAGTGGATCGTTTTCGAAATATGACAATGCATTTTTGCCAAAACAAGGCATTATTAAACCTGAGGAGGCGTTGATGGAAATGTACAATATTTCGAACATTATAGATGTAAAGTGCTTTTATAGCCTTTAAGATCTATCATTTTCGAAACTATTGTACATTTTCGCAACGCATACTGCAAGTTGTAGATAATGTCGTGTTTTGGCAAACTGTATGTTATATTTCCGAAAACGATCCACTCAGTCCGAGTTTTTAGGACGTTTCTATTGTGGTCACGTGGACATACAAAATAATGGGTTCGAAAACATTTAAAGGAAAGCTGAATCGGAACAAAAACACGGTAAACTTTGATGCCAATTGGACTTTCAGGGGCAAAAAAGGAGGTTTACAGATTTAATTTAGCAACAGAATTGTACAGCTGTTGTAGTTAAGTTTCTCCCCCGAAGGTAAATAACTAACTTTAAACGACTAAAAGCCAGACTGGGAATACTGATAACATTTTGCAGCATCGAGTAAGATTAAAGCTTCTGAACCACTGCAATGACGTACATCCTACAAAATATCCTCAATATGGGACGTGAATTCAGTATAAAAGCCAATAGGATTCGGATCAAACATCTTAAACCAAATGGGTTTGGGAGTTTATCTAACTGCGCAAATGTTATTTGCTGTCACTAACTGTAACATTTGGTGATGCGCAAGCGATATATTGAATAGCATGCGCTGTCTGCTGTGTTTAAACGTCCTATGTAGGGATGTTTCCAGAATATGTAAGAAAACTGACTGAGTACTCTCCACGCCACAGACCACGCGAGCGCACACGCGGTCTCGGGATGTTCTGCACCAAGCAATGTAATTCTGATATCAAGAGCACGCTTGCTTGACTCAAGAGCGGCGGTGTAATCACTCAGTGAATGCTGTGTAACTCCTACTGCATGGTAGCTGTCAGCGGTCTCAGGATGTTCTTCACCAAACAATTTAATTCTGATATCAAGAGCACGCTTGTGTGACTCAAGAGCGGCGGTGTAATCACTCAGTGAATGCTGTGTAACCCCTACTGAATGGTAGCTGTCAGCGGTCTCAGGATGATTCTTCACCAAAAATTTAATTCTGATATCAAGAGCACGCTTGGCTGACTCAAGAGCGGCGGTGTAATCACTCAGTGAATGTTGTGTAACCCCTACGAATGGTAGCTGTCAGCGGTTCAGGATGTTCTTCACCAAACAATTTAATTCTGATATCAAGAGCACGCTTGTGTGACTCAAGAGCGGCGGTGTAATCACTCAGTGAATGCTGTGTAACCCCTACTGAATGGTAGCTGTCAGCGGTCTCAGAATGTTCTTCACCAAACAATTTAATTCTGATATCAAGAGCACGCTTGTGCTGACTCAAGAGCGGCGGTGTAATCACTCAGTGAATGCTGTGTAACCCCTACTGAATGGTAGCTGTCAGCGGTCTCATGAATGTTCTTCACCAAATGATTTAATTCTGATATCAAGAGCACGCTTCTTTGACTCAAGAGCGGAGGTGTAATACACAATGAATGCTGTGTAACTCCAACTGCATGGTGGCTGACAGCGGTCTCAGGATGTTCTTCACCAAACAATTTAATTCTGATATCAAGAGCACGCTTGTGTGACTCAAGAGCGGCGGTCGTAATCACTCAGTGAATGCTGTGTTACCCCTACTGAATCAGTAGCTGTCAGCGGTCTGAGAATGTTCTTCACCAAACAATTTAATTCTGATATCAAGAGCACGCTTGTGTGACTCAAGGGCGGCGGTGTAATTGCTCAGTGAGTGCTGTGTAATCCCTACTAACTGGTAGCTGTCATGCGGTCTCAGAGTGTTCTTCACCAAACAGTTTAATTTTGTATCAAGAGCACGTTTTGCTGACTCATAGAGCGGCGGTGTAATCCCCACTGAATGCTGTGTAACCCCTACTGAATGGTAGCTGTCAGCGGTCTTGGAATGTTCTTCACCAAACAGTTTAACTATGATATCAAGTGCTTGTGTGAACGATGTAATAGCTTCTGTGTAGTTGCCCCTATGGCACTGAATGTTGCCTAGGTCCCAATAGTTCTGGGCTAGTGCCTCCTCGAGCTGTTCTAGACTTTCGCCGTTGTTCTCTTCCCTTTGTTGTAGTGCATTTTGGTGAAAGCTTATACTTTCCTCTGTGAGCGTTAAAACGTCTGCGTCCCTACCAAGTGACTGTAAAGTACCAGTGACACTGCGATAAAGTTGAACCAACCAGTTTTAGTTTTGTAGAGTGCTGATTTACTGTCGTTTGGTATGGTAAGCAAGATATTTGCAAAAATTTGATTGGTGTCAGAGGTAGAGAAGTTTTGTATTGCTTTGCTCACAAGAAAGATAACTCCAACTTGAAGAGGCTGGTTTTCCGAAGGATTTGCTTTGTTTGACGGCACGATGCAGTGTTCACCAACCTTTTCTATTGCTGGCTCTGGCATAGGGATTACCAGTAAACAAGTGTCTCCGGCATCTTTGCATTCCTTTAGTGCTTTTAGATAAAATTTCGATGACCTCAGTGAATCATTTTTGCTTTGGTAATAGATCACAAAAATTTGAAAAATAATAATCCTCAAGATGGTGTGTTCCTGACTTGTGTTCATGAAAGAAAGCGCCTCTTCTAAATTTTTCACTCCATTTTCTGTCCTTCCAATAACAAGCTGATAGATTCCATAGTAGCACAAGTTTTTTGCGTTCTCTCCATCCCAATGGGAAAAGTTGGCACATGAACAGCCTTGGACACAGAAAGCAATTTCCTCGCGTTTCCACTTGCACCCCAGGTCACTTGACTGAACGCCTTGGAAGTAAGTAGGCGCCTGGTAGAAAACACTTTGCCCAGTCTGATTAGCCACCATTATTGCTGACTCGAAAATTTTGTCAAACGTTGATTCCTCTCTGAAAAAAGGATGTCAAGAAACAACTCTGCTTTCGCCAAAACATCGAAAACTCTGTCAGCTGTCTTTGAATCTAAACAACCATCAATTAAACTTTGAACAATGTTTTTTTCGTCTTCATAGAACTCTATGAATGCAGACATGGAACGACCAGAAGGAAATTAGTATTAAGTTTCTCAAACTGGACAATGTAAAATGCACGGAAGCGAGATTTCGAGATGAGAACTGTTTCTTTCATGTCAGCTTCTCCCTTTTCTCTTGCAAACGACTGGATTAGTTTATGCATAGAGAATTTGCTACACTCTGAAGAACAATCAATGAGAGATTTTCTCTGAAGTCTCCGCAACACCTTCTCTGCTTCGTTTACTCTGGTTATCCCTAAAACAGCTGCGGAAATCTTTAAATCGAAATGCGCCGGAAGAATACACAAAGATACCAGTGCCTCTTGGTCTTGTGTAGAGAGTCTCTGGAAAGACGACTCGAAGAGAGATCTCAATCTCGAATTGCTTGGATAATCTGGGTTGTCCAACATTTCTACTATGTTTTCTGTACACTCCAATTTAAGATACTGACTTGGAGCAAAATCTTCGGGAATGGAGCAACACAATAGTTTTATGGCTAAGGGCACCTGACCACAGATTTCCGAAACTTTTGTCAAATCAGAAGTGCTCGCTCCTGGGAGCAATTGCCGAGCTAGGGTCTGACATGACAATTTGTCTAGCTCTCTTATTCTCACAGACTTGTGTCCCTGAAAATGTAAATTCAAAAAGGACAGGGACTCTCTTGTCGTTAAAAGAAAGTTGACTTGGTCACTACGATTGAGGATTTCTCCAATGAAGTTAAAAACCTCTTCCTTTACGTTTGCCTCACCACATTCCAAGAGGTCATCGGCATTATCCAGGATTGTAACACAGCGATCCGACAGTCTGTCAAAAATTAAGCAAATCTCATCATCAGCTGATAAATCCTTCACCTTATCAGTTTCAAGTGTTCCAGTCTGTCGGAACAGACTAAGAAATTTAGACGTTAAATCGCTCTTTGACTTAAGCCCACGTAATGAGAGAAAGTAGACAGGCAGCTCACGTGCTTGAAGATGATGACCCACTGCGATGGCAACGGACGTTTTTCCGAACCCTGGCGAACCCCATACGGAGACGAGTCGGGTAGATTCGGAAGTCATGTGACCAACAATTTCGTCACATTCTTCCTCACGACCAATGAATTGTGGAGCCTTTGGAGGAAGATTTGATCTTCGGTAGAAATGTTTTCGTTCCTGTAAATCAATTAACCAAAAAATAACAATTAACGAACGCCTGAGCGAATGGAGAGAAAGATCGATGTATGGATGGAGGAATGAATAAATATATGCACTAGAGGCAGGAGGGAGGGGGTGTCTCCAAGCAAATCAGTGGTTTAGTCAAAACTACCAGTGTGACGTCACGTCATACATCGGTGATTTTCGATATGGCGGCCAACTTTTTTGGTTCGTTAACTGAAAGAAATGTGGAAATTTCTAACTTTTTGATGATTCGATTACTTCGTTCAATGTTACCTAGGATTCAAAATATATGAAAGACTTCTTTGCAGTAATTTTCGGTAGGATAAGTTATTCGAAAGCCTCATATTTTGAGTAGAAACATACTAATAAGTGCCTGAGACGTCGACAACGTTTAATGGATTGACAACATTTTTCCGGAGCCCACGCAGAAATACGGAGATGTCCTGATCCCAGAATAGGAGGTTTGGTACATGGTATATTAAGTTTGCTCTGTGCTGAGAATTAACTGCCTTCAGTACTTATGGTTCGTCTCAACAATCCCTTCAAAGTTAATGGATGGCATTTGGAGAGCGACTTCAGAATACCCGGCCACGAATACGTGACATTGAACGCTTGCTCCCGTAGTCCCGCAGTAGTGTTGCATAGCGATATTCACTGTTTACAAACAAGTCTTTTGATATTTAAATTTTGCCAACCACAGAACAAAAGAATCGTTAGTTTCGAGAGCCAATAAACCTCTGGTTGGCACATTAATGAAAATAGGAGACGTAACGATGAGTATCGCCATTTTATGGGTTGATGAACGTAAGACGAGTAAAACTATTGCTCCCGCAGTCCCGCAGTGGGTAAAATGAATATTAAAACTCCGGGTTTCGGCTCATGGATTATAGAACGAAGTCGTTTCATGTGTAGCGCGCTTGTTTCGGCTGATGGATTTTAGAACTAGGTATATTCATGTGTAGCACGCTTGTTTCGTGTATACATTAAGTTTTTCTCGTTTGTTTCCATATGCAAATATTTATTGACTGCGGGACTACGGGAGCAGGCATTTAATGTCACGCAATCGTGACCGGGTATTCTGAAGGTTAGCCCTTCAGGGGCACTCAGGAAGCCATCTACCCCACAAAATTTAAAAACACAAGCATTCAACCAGCTAACAGCTGGTAAACATAGAAACTCTTGACCTTTCACCAATCGAACAAAATTTTAACACGCGAGAAATAAAAAAAAACATGTACGCCCTCGCACTCAAAAAGATTGTTGAGCAAAATGGCTCATCACATTAAGAAAAACTAACAATGGCTTGAAAGCTATATCAAAAAGGAACAAAACCTCCCATTCTGAGTTCCTTCTGTTGAAAACTCCAAGAGAAAACGGCGGGCGTTTTGGGTGGAAGTCAAGATGGCGGTAACCCCACTTGAACCGATTTGTTTTCAATAAAATTTGGAACACACACACAACAACAATCAGTTGTACTCACAGACAATATCCACTACAATGCTTGCACATTTATGCCAAATTAGAGAATAATAGCGCAATAATAGCTTGTATTATCCTCTTTTTCTTTGAATTCAATGGAGTTCCCACCCAATTTTTTCTATGAGAACCCCGTGGGATGAAACTATGGTAGGCTCTTTTTGAAGTTTATCTTACAGCCAACAAGTGCTTTTTATTTACCTGGTCGCTCAGTCTTGAGTATGTCTTCAAACTTTTGGTTCATCTCGGCAATTTTCTCATTCGTCATTTCTCGTTTAGCAGTTGCCTTTTCAATGGTCTTTCTCAGCTCTAAGAAGTCTTCTTCTCGTTCCTGTCTCGACTGAGCAAGGTCTGACCTCATACCCATTAGTTCATCCTCCACATGTTCCTTGAGAAATGTGTTTTCTGTTTGCAACTCCTTTGTGATGTTATCTTTTAACTTGAGAACTTTCTGGGTGGGAAAGTCCGACTCGGTCAAACTTCCAACGGCATCGATAGGATCAGTCGTGACTCCAAGAGCCTGAACGGCGTCTTTGGTGTGTTGAATGTATTGATCAAATGTCTTTTTGTCAATCTCGGAGCTGCATGAATGACAAAATGCATTTCTTAGCAGTCGCAGCTGATCAATCGCCATTGCAAACGTTTCAGCATCATTTCCGCCCGGGCTGACGACCGAAGAATGAAACGTTCCACGAGGCAGCATACGGTACTTCAAGAACAAATCACTGAGTGTCCTGTGATGACCTGCTCTGTCCGGTAAAGCGAAAGACTGCGCGTAGATGGTGGCTTGGAACAAGTCGGTACAATCCCATTCTTCGTAAGGGAGGTGTGTGGGTACTTTGGTCTTACCACCCTCTGTAGCAAGGAACATGTTTCGTACAGTAATAGAGTCATCCCACGGCTGGTAACCAGGGCGATGCGCAAAGGTGTTGTCCCACATGTGTTTAAAGGTGTGGCGTAGCACCTTGGGGAACTCATTCAGCACAACAAAAGCAAACTTGAAATAGTTCAACTGTTCGTTCGTAAACGGCTGTAGAGCCATTACTGATGGCGATAAACTAAACCAAGAGACTATACCTCATAGTCTCTTGACTAAACACAGTGAAAAGTGTCTATATTGCCAGGACGAAAATACTGTCCCTGTTGAAAGAACAACAGCGAACAGTAAATATTGAAAGATGACCGTGGTGACGATATAAAAATTGAAAAATTAGGACGAAATCCGATAGGAAATCGAGCAATTTTAACTTTTAATAGACTAAAACCTTGAACCCTAATAACTTTATGGTAATTCCTCTGAAATAAAACTGACAATAGCATTTCGTTCAAACTTTGTCCACTAAATATTTATCATATGAGAACTTCAATTTTGAAGTAAAATATGGGTGTGCCTATGCTCATTAAGGATCACTAAGGCATTGAAAATGACCCATTTTGGCATTATTTAATATTTATTAGAAGAAGTCATTCCCAGTAATAATTGTAAAATCTTTGTGACCGAGACTTATGAGAACACGCATTAAACTAGTCATTACATTGTGTTGGACACAGATAAACATTTTAAGTTTGATTTAGATAGAAAGCTGAAATCTTGATTAAAGTTTGAACCAAATTTTTTTTGACATGGTTACCAAACGGCAAACAAGAAAAGACCACAATGTATCTGCCATTTTCCTTATTTAGTCTTTTCTCGCGCAAAGTTTGTGATAAGTTCATTACAATGACTGTAAAAAAAAGGTGGGTGCCCGTGCTCCTTGATGAGCTACAGCCAATTTTTTTAACTGACAGAGCTCAATATCAAGGCAAATTCACCATGTTTTTTACGCGTGCACGGGCGCGCGCTAAATGACGCCATAAATTATGCGCAGAAAGGATGCGCAATGCAAATGTAAGAAATGACCTTAAAGTGCCTATATCGTCAAAATTTTTATTTTCCCATCTGATTCTATACATCATGCAATGAACTTTGGTGAAAAAAATTTTCGATTTGGATAAAAAGCGATTATTTTATGAGGTTTTAAAAACCTGAAAATCCTATTTTATTGCGGTCTACCCGTGCCGCTGATCACATCATCGACGTGCTCAGATTTGTGACGTAGATTAAGGAACACGTGATTTCAGACTTGACTTATCTCGCTTGTTTTACCTCTGTAAATTTAGCTTCGCAGTCCATGCAAAATGCTCCTTTCCCGCATTTTGTATGAACTACTAAGTTTAATTTAAAGACGTAAAACTAGCGAGATAAGTCAAGCCTGAGGTCACGTGTTCCTTAATCTACGTCACAACTCATTCTGAACCAGGGTAAGACTGGTGCGAATGGTGGACCAAAATGGCGGCAAATTTGAATGTTTTTAAAACTTCTAAAAACGATTGCATTTTATCCAAATCGCATTTTTCTTTCGCAGAAGTTCATTGGATGATGAAAAATTTATCGGCCTCGTTTAACTGAAAGCCTTTTTCCATGATAAAGAGGATGATTCCAACACTTCGGACAAAGATATTTTCGAGACGCTTCAGACTCGACAATCGATGTTGACTCCCCCAGAGGATCAGTTTGCCCCTTTAGATTTTTCCATCAATAAATGCCGTCATGACATCAATAAACTTAGTTTCAATGGTAACACCAAATTTTCCAACCTTTCTTCGGAAGAAAGGGCGGCGCTAGAAAATCTTGGTAAGCGCAGAGACAATAGGTGGCCGATATAGGTGGCGCTTTGGTTTTTTGGTGGGCCGACGTCTCCCAAAAAGAAGCTTATTGGGAACTTTCCGACACCTTTTTTATGCTTAAGTGTTTAAAGATCTCACTTCCATTAACCAGCAAATTGTCAAGAGCACTATTAACGACCTTATAGTCAAACAAGAATTGCCGGTGCTGCTATTAATCTCATCATCACCACTCCTAGAACTTCCCGTATTTACTTTTTACCCCACATCATGAACGTGAAGACCACAATCATGTGTTGAAGAGAGTGGCAGCATGTACACGGAATGGCAACTACCTAGATCTAAATTTTGCGGCATTTGTGGAGGCGCTGCGTTCATCCAATACTGGTCCTACCTATACACAGCCCTTGCAGGGAAAAGGAAGCAATCTGCGGTTGATTGAGAAAGACTCTTCCTATCATTTGGGTGATTTCTTTAGAGGAAAGGGGTACGAAAACGAGTACCAGTATGTGAATGTTATAGCTCAGTGGCACGAATCATCCGACGGCAGGGGCATATCACAGCTGAAGAGAAGCCAGGACAACTACGAGATGTTGAATTATATACTTGATGAATGGATGCCCTGGCATAAGGATGATTGTGACTTCTCAAAAGATAGACATCAACAGGTATTTTTTGTTTCTTACTTTTGCGAAGGTAATGCATACAAATATCTAATATGATAACTTGCCAGTGTCAGTAATACCTTTTCCAGTGCTGCACTTTTGTAACTGCTTACTCAGTGCAGCTGTTTCTCATTGCCTTGATCAAATTCTTTTCTATTATGTAAATTATTGTCTGCCATTATGCTATTCATTTTTTCTAGACCAGTGGAAAACATCAGAGGCTTCACAAGAGAGGTAATTATCGAAATTACTGCAAGCATTGAAAGCCAGGAGCTGAGGAGGTGCCAGAGTAACGAAATTGGGGTCTTGGATATCCTGAACACCCATGTGCCGGATCAACAGAGGACCTTGAGTGAAAAATTACAAACAAGCTGCGGTTATAAACATAACGAGACAACTTTCACTTATGAACTTGACGTTTCGTTTGCCCCAACATACATCTTCAGAAGTAACGGTTACTTAAAATTCAACTAAGTTTAAACACGAAGACTAAACACCAAATAAAGGAAGTAATGACAATGAAAAAGCAAATGAAAATAGACAGACCTAGTTAAATCTACTCGAAAAATGTAAATGGCTAGTAGAGAAGAAGTTTCTCACTGCCAACATTTTCATTAAGCACTGGTTTTAAGTCGCGAATCAACATGGTTTCCCTAATTTTAACCACTGGACATAGGGCATTCCTACCAGCAAGGAATTAACGTACAGTTAGGCAACAGCATCACTGCCCTAGGTCGGGTGTTCGTCCCCCCTCTTGTTTTTGGTTTTCTTTCTACTTAAAAAAAATCTATAAAATCTTATCGGTTAATTAGATTAATGTTTACTCACTTAGTCCTCTTCGTGCTCGGTAGCACATAAGGCCGTAAGTTAGTGTTTGTGTGACCTTAATTTAAAATTAAATTGAATTGAATTAAGGAGGAAAACGAGAGATTATTATTATTTACGATGCATTTGTGACGACAATGCAATTGTAAATGGCCAACCCTAAAAGACTCTAATTAACAAATTGGCGTCGGCTTTTTTTTGCTTCTGTCCTCTTATTGATGATAATTAGCATCATGACATTGTCAAAGTGGCTGTGGAACCATGAGCCACAGGAAAGTGGTTCCGCAGTAAAGTTTTACAATGTTATGATGCTATTTATCAAAAAGGAGAGGACAGACGCATAATTGATGTCAGTTTCCTTTTTACAATAGCAAGACCTAACAATGGTTGAATGCCGGGAATAAACGAGTGGGAAAGATATCATAAACCTGCTGTACGCAAACGTAATTGAATTTTAATCAAAATGAGTATTGTAAATAGCTTTTCTTGCTTTTTGATTCGCTACTTGAAAAAGGCAATAAAATCTCATTGGTTAAAAGGTTGACAGTTGATAGTTGAAGTTGAAAGAATGCATAAATTAGAATTTCATCCGTCTGTACTCTTACGACCTTGTACTGTTATTGTAGATGATAATGGGCCAAATAAATCTGTGGGAAATTATACAGTAATTGTAAAAATACCATTGAAGCCAAAAACTAATTCAGTACTTGAAAATGTAATTAAGCTAAATATCTTACTGTAGGATGCAGAATATATGTACCTCTACTTTAATAATGCTGGTTGAACACCATGCACTCTTCAGTGCGTCAAGTGAAATCACATGAAGAGGTAATCAAAGAAAGGATAATTTATTGTTATCTATTGTAAAGCCTACATGTACTTGTTACAAATTATCTTAACACACCTGCAGGTTTCCTCTTTCATTTATATATCAAGTTTGTTATAACAACAGCAGAAATGCGGAAATGTCACTCTACTTGATTACTTTACTACATTAATACCCATGATAATCTTTCAGCTCTGCAATTACCTTTTTACTCTTGATGAAATTTTAATACTTCCTGGAAAAAGATTGGCCTTTACACGTCCATGGCCAGGGTTTGGGTCGTGGAAGGGGAGATATGAAGTTGTGTAAAGTTCTGCTAAATCTAAATAACAACAGTTCAGAAATAACGAACGTAATGCATAAGTCAGTAAATAAAGTTCCTGGGATTGAGTTGATTGAATCCTGTCCATACACTAACCCTATTCATAATACCTTTCAAAGTAATTTACATATAGTAAATTATACTCCAGGGCCAGGTTGCTCGAAAGCCGGTTATTTTTCACATGGCTCGTTTTCCTTTGTTCTTCGAGGCTGATCATATTGAATAAACCCCGCTAATTAATAACTGTCTGAAAAGCTGGGGGCGGCTTTGATTGAAACAGGGGAGTGCGGGGCTGATATTTTAATAACCCCCAAGGGGATTATTAAAGTTGATAATCCCCTAGGTGAATATTACAGTAATATTCCCCTCGCACACACCCACATGCCTTCCATTTCACGCACTGACAAACAAAACAACCTTACTTGAACAGCGTTGCATTTATTTTACTTACGACTATGATGTTCCCTCTTCGACACTTTCTTCTTGTTTGCTTTAGTCTCTTTTTTAACACTGCCGATTGAGATTTCTTGGTGCTCGTCCGAGTGGTCAAAGCTGAACAACCCTTCTGTCGCCTCCTCAACATTAAACTGAGCGTTTTCGTGGTCCACTTGCCGATTGTTCGAAGATACAAATTTCTCTAACTCATTGCCCCGATTTGACGAGCCATTAAAGCTACTTTGTATGAGGAAAAGTTCTTCCTCAGAGTCATTCGTTTCTGCCATCTTTGCAGTACAGCGTGAAAAAATAAAGTAGTTTTAAAGTTGTCAGTATTTTTTGAGAATGTCTAAATCCCAGAGCTATTTTTCCAATCTAAAATGTATTGTAAAACTTCTTTAGTATGCATATGGTTGTTTTGGTCGGTAAACCAAAGCAAAAAAGTAACGTCTATAGCGATACTCACCATTACGTCACATTGTTATTAATGTCCCAAACAGAGATCTATTGGTTATTGAGACAAAGGGTTCTTTTGTTTTACGGTGAGCAAATTTGAATAACAAAACAAATTGCTCATCAATGTTTGTAAACAATGAATACAGCTATTATGCTGTTTTACAATGGCAAAACCCACTGCGTTTATTCGCAACTATTGTTCTATTGTGAAGCGTATGCACGGAAAACTAATTGTTTGTTTGTTTTGTCAGTGTACGCGTGTCAAAACAACGAACAAAATGATGTCACGGTTGTACCTTGCCCATGTGATACCTCGCCCATGTGAAAAATAAGCCAGTTATTTTGAGGCACCTCGTGGATATGTGATTTATTAACCTCGGGCTGCGCCCTCGGTGAATTAATCACATATCCCCTCGTTGCCTCAAAATAACCCTTACTTAACCTTAACGCAGGGTTAAACGTTAACTGAAGCAGTATGTTTTCACCTCTAATGTTTGATGCAGTTTGAGATTACTACAGCTCAAAGCTGAAGGGCAAACAATATAAACAGAACATCTCACCAAAAAGTTACAAAACTGAAATCACGATTCTCGCTAAACATGGGTTAGCTTAAGAGGGCTTTGAACAACCCGGCCCAGTACTAGTTATACAAGGATGAAGTCGAGCAGATTATTTATGTGCATGGCTACATATACAGTGGAAAATCTAATCGACACGGTCTTGGATTTGTAATTGGCATCTGTAGGAAGCCAGTGATCAATTTTTGAAATTAAAACAGGGAGGTATTTTAGCCAGTCATTCAAATCTTGAACAAACACAAATGACATAAGAAGTGACGCAAAATCGAATAGTCACGCAAACGTGACAGACTTGACACGAGATAAGGCAAACGGGTGCCGCTACACTTGTCCCTGATGTTGGTAGGCTTTTGGGTCACCGGTAAATTTATGCCTTTTTTCGCAATTGAAGTTGCTTACACTTGCGCAGAGCTTTCTGACGGTCCTCGTGATATATAGCTGCTTCCTTGCAATGCAAAGTACTCAGTAAATTGCGCTGCTTCGTCGATCTGAGTTTTCCCACTAAATTTATCATCTATTAAGTGTCACAACCTTCATCTTCTTTCGACATATCAGTTGAATCTGTGCTAGACTGACAGGAGTCTTGTGTCACTGAATCTGTTCCATCAACAATCACATTTCCGGCAGAGGGGTATCTCGAGCAATTGCAGTTGCACACCAAAGCTTCCAGCCAATGTGTGTGTGGCAGTGGATCCTCCCCCTCATGATCTAACTTGGGTGGAAATTTTAATACATAGGAATTCGGAACCATTTAAACTTCCACAACCACAGATATTCTGTTGTTTGCCTGTACATCATTGAGGCAAGTTAACCATTACTTTTCAAAATTTACTTCAATCAACAAAGGCAACATTTAAATGCAAATGAGATCGATGTTTCTCGTAACAAAGACAAAACAAGACAAACTGCATTTTTATGATTGGATGAATGGAGACCATGCCGGCTAGAATTTGTGTCATTTTAACTTCAAATTACTCCAGAGAAAAAAAAAATTGTTAAATCCCGCAATACTTAAGACAAAGAAATTATAGTAGGCCAGTGACCATTTGATTACACGAATCGGCGAGCTAGGGGTATGGAAAGTTCAAGATCGTGAATTGTTCAAATACAAACTAAACCGAACTATAAACTTTGAGAAACTCAACATAATATTACGACTGTTAAACACGTCGAAAAGGCCTAGATCAGTGAGCTTATATTTTTAAAATTTTTCCTCGCACAGTCCAGTCCAATCTATAATGGACCAGTGAAAGTCAACCCCGATACCCCCATCCCGAAATATGTGGAGCTTTAGTGGGGCCTTATCACCATATTGGCAGCTCTTTGAGTTCCCAGTATGTGGGGGATTCGCGAGTTTTTTTGCTTTTTTTCCTGAGGAATGTGGGGCATTACTAGGGGATTCGTACTTATCCAAGATGGCGGCGATCGTTCCCGCAAGGACAAGGGTACGTTTCGGCACCTTGGAGCGGACACAAGCTAGGGTGCTTATCATTTGGCCAAAATATCTGGAAATTTCAGTTTGAAGTCAAATGGTAAGGTAATTTTCGGGAAATTGGTTGCCTCATTCCATCCTCCTGCACGGCAGATGTTATTCCATGACATTGTTGTGGCAAACGATCTATAAAATTATAACAAGTAGACCTTCACTGCAGTCCCTTCACATTAATTTCATCACTTAAGAGGGCTCCTGCTTCAGAACCGATTGACAATGTTGCGCTGCTGGTTGATTCAGTAGGGCTAGGAATCTTTTCTTTATGCATGGTCATGGTCAATCGAAATATCACAAATTAATATTCGTGGAAGTGAAGTGAAAGTAAGTCAGTGGACATCTTTTGATTTTATTAACAAATGACAAATTCTATTGATAAAACAGCTATTTACAAGTAAAATGATTTATTTCAAAGTTTGCCTTTTTTGTTTTTGTTTTTTCTTATGGCATGATATTAACACGATATCCTGTGACAAACCTAAACTGAATGCATATTACAAGGTGAAAGTAACAAAATTTTATTGTGAACATTCCTTTCATAGTCAAAACAATTTCCAGTAAGAATAAGGTAAAAATGCAGATTAAGCTGAAATGATGGTTCAATCACGTGAAAATACAAACTAATGAACTAAATTTTACCTTCTTTACAAAACATGGCTCCAGTATTACAATGTATGGCTGTTTTCCGGTGCAATCAATTTCCGTGGAAATACTCACTGTGCCATGCGTTAAAATTCACAAACAAGTTGGAGGTATACATTGTTAGTACAACTGTTTTATTGCCTCTGCAGTACTCAAACAAGCCACCAGCAAGTAACAAATATCTTGCAAACATCATTGCCATAGAGCTTTTTTCTTTTTTGTTCTAGCAGATCAGAGGGGGCTTCTTCGATTTTCGGCATGAAAAGGGCATCAAGATGGCGAATCCTATACTGATGCTGTAGCCCGTTCTTTTGTACGAAAGCAGCTTCTTCCTGGCACACTGAATGAGGACAAGCCACTTTTCCTTCTAAATTCGTAAAACGAACAGGTTTATGCTCTTTGTTAAAAACTGCGTAATCATCCGCCATTGAACATTCCGCCATCTTGAAAAAATTATCTGCCAGACGTCTCTCTTCCTTTCCCCTTCCCTGGGAACGAGGCAGGTAACATACTTTTTGCCATGAGCCGCCAGCTTATATTTCGCTGTTGATGCTGTGACATATTAGCCCAAAATGCCCCGAGAAAGGGAAGGGAGCTACTTCCAAGGAAGACTCTACAAAGTTAGCATGGAATTTAAAATAAGCCAAAATCGAAGAAGAAGAGCAAAGATACTAAATTGAAGAAAAAGAAGAGAAATTCTGACATCAAATTTTTTGACACGCAAGAGGAAGTTAGTTCTGATAGTGAAGTTTCTTCAGATGAGGAAGAGAATTCCCATAGTGATTGGCCTTGTTTACCGTATCGCACTCCTCAAGGAGAAAAGCAGCCGATGCAATTTTGATTTCAATGAATATTAACCCTTTGACTGCCGAATTTTCATCCTCAAAATGCCGTTTTTAACCGTTAAAGGAAGTTATTTTGCTGCCATGACGCTGAATGAAATTAAGTTATGCGGAAAAAAACTAAGAAGATTAGGTACAAAAATTTGCAATATTTTAATTTGGAGTTTGTTTTCTTTTTGGACTACCCGCTCCGACTTTTTTTGTATGCCTCTTTCATTTCCTTTTTCCCGGAACTTTTACTCTTCTTCTTTTACTCTACCCTTTTTTGCGTATTCTTTCTTGCTGCCATAAAAAGATGGACAAAGCCTAGAAATGGGACCTTGATAAATGATAGGTATAGTGGGCAGTTTTACCCCCATTTTTGCACCAAAATTTATAACGTTTTTTTAAGTCACTACGTCAGAATGAAACGATATCCAGAAATGATCATTGCGTGGATAGAGCAATCCTAGCTCTACCATTTGCTTATCAATGATATCTGGTGACAGTGAAATTGATCACGTCACTTGTGGTACAAAGAGCACGACCACTCGGGACACACTGGGTACTTCCTAGGCAGTATAGGGGCTAATAACATTCCATTCAAATTAGAATTGGATGCAGAAACAGCTGTGACTCTGATATCCGAAAATATGTCGAGAGATCAGTTAGGTTCAGTGCCTCTGGAAGAGTCGAACCTGACTTTGAAAAGTTATTCCAGCCATGACATACCTGTAGTGGGTGAATCCACTATCCAAGTCCGATGCCATGCCTAAGAAGCTGACGTACCTATAATTATTACTAAAGGAAATCTACAATCAAGTTGAATTGGAAAGAAACAAGCCAAGTGTACCAAACCTACTTTCCCAAACCGAGGTTAGAAGACCTGATACAACAGTAACTAGCACTATTTGATGGCAAATTAGGAAGCATTAAAGGAGTTACGGCTCCGCTCGTGGTTAAAGAGAAATATGAAGGAAATATATAATTTTAAAGTTTTTCATCCACCAAGTAGGAGATCACGGGATTTCTACATTTAATCTCCTCTTGTGTAGGGAATTTCTTTACATACTAATTGATTCATACTTTAAGTTCGAAAATTCAAGTAGAATTTAGAGCTGAAACATCGAGTCAAAAGAGGTGTTAACATTTTCTGTAAGTTAAGGCATGCCGATTTAAGTGTATTTGCGTCAAAAATGAGCTAAGGATATTTACACCACGAAGAAATCAAATGTAAAGGTCTTGTGGAGAAACAGGAAACATTTCATTAACAATGCATCTTTAACCTCACTGTTAAGGGTCTGTTGCACTGCTTTGCAGAGGCTGGTTTTCACTAGCACATAACCAGAAGGAACAAGCACAGATGAAGTGGGCAGCTGTTATCTGCCTCGTGTGAGGAAGTTTCCTGACAAAAGGCTCTAATATCATTGTTGCCACAGACATCAGACCTTTTTAAAATTCCCTGACTTTCCCCAGATAAAAGTAAAAATCTTCCCTGACCAAACAATACATGTCAGATACAGTAGCGGTCTCCAGGCTTTCCTTACAGCCATTCTTTCCACCCATTCATTATCAGTGACTGATAAGTGTTCAACAAATTTTCCTTCCTGATTAACAAAAATCAACGTTAAGATCACAGTGATCCCAAATGTTTCTTCCAGCCTTCAATGGTAGTAAATCAACTCTTGTAAATTATTTTAGTTTTCCCTGACTCAGGCCCGGCCACACTAGTACAAAATATTTTGGCTCACATTAGCGTTTTCGTTTTGTTTTCACCTGTCCACACTATTAGATTTTCAGTCAAAAACACATACTTTTTGACGTGTTTTCGCCTATCGTCCTCACTGAAACTCCCGAAAACTCTCCCTCCACGCACGGCGTACAAATTTGAAAACGCAGCTTTGTAACTATGGTTAAGCCTACCGTCTGCACTAATCCGTCACAAAAAACACTCTTCAAACAGAAGGATTTTAAAAACGCCGGCTTTACGTTTTGGACAAGTGTTTATCAGCCTCGTCCTTATCCCTTTGATGCTAAAGCGTCTCGCCTTAACAATCCCTGCTGAATTTCAAAATACCTGCGGTCTAATGTGCTAGAGAAAACGAGCCTTAAGGGCCTATTTACAAAAAGGGAGGGTTACCCTAGCAAGTGGGCTGAAAATAGGCCGGGTTTAAAAGTAAAATTTCACAGGTAGGGTAATCCTACAACCCGGGACAACTTAATGCGCATTTATCCTCAAGGTGTCTGGAAACAATTAAAAAGGTAGTTCCTTTGGTTTTGGTTTTGGTTTTACGACACTCATTGAAATTCTCTATTTATTTAAATGCAGACAGTGAGGTAGTAACTCCTAACTGACCTGAGTAAAGGCTTTATTACTTGTTCTGTCTTGTCTTGTGGCAAAAACTGTCTCGGACAGGAATAAAATTAAATAAAGTTTCTATTTCACATAGAGAGAATTAAGACCGCTCATATAACAGAGAGTGAGGGGGACATATTAAAACAACCAGCAATGTTAGAACAAGGCTGAGCAATCTTAATCTCTTTAGTCCCACTGTTCCATGTTTGTGTTTTGGTGTTGCGTTACATAAAAACTGTTTGGACTTGAACACATGAGAATCGAGGGCACATCTAAAATAAACAACACGAAGATGCACATGGCATCTGTAGCATGTTCTTCCGTGCTTGGCACCGGTTGCATGTTTTCCCTCGCTCAGTATTGACGATTTCCTTGCCGTGCTTGGCACGGCACCGGTTGCATCTTTCCCTGCACCCGAATTGACCACAGGTTTTCCCGCGCTTGGCACCATTTGCATGTTTTTCTGCGCTCAGTATTATCTTTTTGTTTTCCCTCGCTTGGTACCGGTTATTTTCCGCTCTCAGCATTGATAACTTGATTTTCCCGAACTTGCACCGGTTTCGTTCCCACAGATAGTGTAGTCTACAGGTTTTCCTGCGATTGGCAACGGTTGCATGTTGTCCGCGCTCAGTATTGATAACTTGATTTTTCTTTAATTGGCACCGGTTGCATGTATTCCCACAGATGCTATTGAACACAGGTTTTCCAGCGATTGGCAGCGGTCGCATGCTTCCCGTGCTTAATTTTGATAACTTCTTTTTCCTGAGCCAAAAACTGGTTGCAAGGTTCCCGCGCGTAGTATTGGATTACTTTTTTTCTCCCACTTAGCACTAACTTTTTTTTTTCCAGCGCTCAGTAGTTATTGCTAACTTTTCTCTCTCGCTTGACCACAGATGCATGCTTTCCGCGCTCAGTAATGATTGCAGCCTACTTCAGTGTTAAGGTTTATTAGTTCCATGAAACGGCAAATCAACACTCTCCTAGAGAGTGACAAAACAACACGCACGACGAAGCAATTGTTCACAGTGCGAAGATAACCAAAGTACAGTACTCGTGGAATTAGTCACGCCACTGGAAAAGTATACATCACTCACGAGGTGCGCAGTAGCAAATGAACATTAGGTCAGCTAAGATGGCGTAGAAATGGTAGATGGCTAATTGAAAAGAACTCACATAGCTTTCGCTTTGGTTACACAGGACCTCAAAAAGTCATAGCTAGGAACCTCCAAAAGAGGTAGTGTTTTTCTCAAGTCGAACGCAGTAAAAGAGTTTTCTTATGGGCGTTTCGCTGGGGTAAAAATAATGAGTCGCAGTAACTCAAGGCGGGGATCCACTGTAGTTATTATGGTCAGTTAGGAGAGAGCGATCTGAAGAGATATAGATTCTCTGTAAAAGAACAAATGCGGAAGTTAATAGAGCAAGAAAAGGATACCCTGCAACATACTCATGTCATACACGCTACATACCGCCGTTATTGTTAAAGGGTAAGATTTCGTTTGCAACGCAGGCTATAACATTACCTGAAGGGACTTCAGTATAAAGAGGAGGGTGTTTTTTTTAATTCTTTAGTCTAATTAACAAAGGATGGGGATGCTTGACGAAATTTTAAAAAGAACCTTTGAGAGAGGTACCAATTCTAAAACAATCCATTTCCTGTCGTAGTAGTTTTTTTTTTTCTTTTCAGTTCAATACCACAAAAGATATCACAAAAGCTCCCGCTTTGGATCTTTTGAGGGTGAACACGCCAAGAGATACAAAAACTGATTTTTAGTCCCTAACATGTACGAAATGTTTTCTCACACATCACCCTCTAAAAGGGTGTCGGCGATTTTCCAGATGTGGTTTGGTTTTTTTTCTACACCCTCCTAAAGTTTGATGTTATAAACGCGGGTTCATAACTCTGAAACGGAAGCGAAATTAAGCAAAGCCCGACACTCTTTTTCGAAGGAGGTAATAGAGAACATACCTGCCGATTTTCAGCCAATTCCGTTAGAAGACACGCGTAAACGAACTAAGAATGTTCATCCTTATATGCAGTTTTGTTTTACCCAGTAAAAGACGAAAAACCTTTTGCGAGGTCGGTATGATTAGGTGTTAAAAATCCCCTCCGCGCTGACAAACATCGGCATGGGTCAGTTATCAAAACAATGGGTCATGACAACTTGAAATATACAGACGTCTACGTTGCAGTGAAATCGTCCGAGAAGCGAAAAACTACTTAGGTTTAAACAGGTTTGTATTTAAACTGCCGTGATTATTTCGTCGGCGGCATTGGTATTATGTTGTTCGAGTTTAGACTTCTTCGTTCTCCAAACATTTTCTGAAACCATATATGCCTCGTGAAGCCAAACAGAGGAAATTTCGAGGTCTGTACTACCATCTCTCAGTGCTTGACTCGATCTGTCGCTGTGGAAGTTTCGGAATTGCGTCCGTTCTCCAGCAATTTCGTGCGACTAGCACTTGTTGTATTTTGACTTTCATCTTCATTGGCGGGATTTGTGTCCTCGAGTTCCTTCAACCATTCTTCTTAGTTTAAAACAACGCGACCCACAGTCGCTCAGATCAGGAGCCAAAGATCTTGTTCGACGCTGAACTTGCTGGTTCCACCAGATTTTCGCCTATTCGGCTTCTTCGGAGACGAAAATGGGCAAGAAGTTTTCTTGCGGGTTTTCGTCCTGACATTAAGAAAATTTTACAAGAACGAAAGCTTAACTTGCGATGAAACAACCGGATCGAGAACGGTTTGCGTGCGCAAATAAAATATCACACCGCAATTCGCATTACATGGGACAACTGGCGGTGAATTTTAATTAGAGCTGTCAACGCTCCGTAAGATATTTCATGAGATTCCATAACAGTTTTTCTCTTTATCGTGAAAAGTAAAAAAGCTTTTTTTTTCCCATTCTTTCTGCAAATTATTTTTCTCAGTCTTCTCAATTTGAACAGCGAAAAAAAGATTTTTCGCATTTGTCTTAAAAATCCACCTACCATGATACCTTAACAAAAGATGGTGTGTTTATTGCATAGCCACCCCTCTATCCAGCAATAAAAAATTACAGTGAGATTCAAACCTCACTTTTCTTGTTTGTCTAGTAATTCCGACTCTTGTTAGCTGAATATTCCTGTGTCAACTCAAAT